>JABUQX010041582.1:0-26483 GCA_015478945.1 Trachelipus rathkii
CAGTATTGCAATATAAATATATCAATTAGTATCTCTTTATATTTATCTCTATATATATTTTGTATTATACTATTATTTATTATATTAATTAAAATGTTATACGGTATCTTAAATATATAATATAATATACCTAATATAATATAATAGGAGTATACCGGTAATCCTGCCCCTCTTTTCTGGTTATTATCTTATTATTATAATATACTAATGGTATCTCATATATAGTAATATTCAACTAAATATATATTATATATATTAATATGCTTATGAGGAAATTCTTAATATAATATTTATATATCTCTTAATATATTAATATATAATATATATATATATTTAAATTAATATAATAATTAATATATATAATATATATTAATTATATAGTATATTATATATATATAATATATCATTATTAATATAGTATAAGTGGGTATATATATATATATATTAAATATAATATTAATTTACTATATAATTATATAAATATATTATCATAATATTAATATCATATATATATATTATATATCTTATATATATATATATTATATATATATATTATATATTATTTATAAATATATATACTAATTTCTATTATATTTTAATAATTTATTTTCTAATTCATTGATTATATAATATATTTATACATACTATATATATATATACTAATATTAATATATATTATTAATTATTATTATATTAATATATATATATATATTTAATATATGCTCTTGTTAATTTACTTACATACAATGATAAAATATAAGTGGAAGAACTCCGAAACACGTCTAGTTTTTCTCCTATATTATCTTGGAAGATGGGACTTATTATGGTACTCATAGTATTTGGGTCAATGGTACTCTATTTATTAATTTTCATTGTGGTTGATATTTAGCAGACTAATTCAATATTATACCATTATTGAGGAATTTGGTATTTACTAGAGATGATCTGCTTTTTTTTTTTTTTTATTTATAATCTTTATATCTACATTTTAAATAAGTGTTTACTGTGATGGTACTAAAGTTAGGGGTAGAATTTTATAGAGTCTATGTTGTTTAAAGAGAAACCCGAAGGTTTAGATTAGAAATCCAAAGTTCACAATCGATTGTGTAGAACTAAATAATATTGTTAGAACTGGGGTTACATACAATACTTGGGTATATCAAAATCTAAATGAACATAAGATATAGCGACTTCTTCTATATTAGTCAATAAATATATAAGAAATGCGTTTTCTGCGCTTTTATTAAAGACTCATTAGATAGTGTTAATCAATTATACATAGTTCCTATATAGAGAAATTTTTAGTATGCTTAGTAGCTGAAGGTGTGTTAACATATTATCATAGGAATATAGGGATTATGCCTGGTTAGTATATAGGGGGCTCTAGAAGGATTCAATATGGGGTTTCGGAACAGTAATAATCACTATTCGGGCCATGTTTATAAAGATATATAATCAATTTAAGGACATTATATGATTATATATTATTATTATATCATTATATTATCATTACTATCTGCAAATTTATAATATATTATATATTATATATATTATATATATATATATATAATATATATACTATATATATATATATTATATATATATATATATATATAATTAGCAGGGCAATGGATAATATCTATTGGCTGGGTGGCCCATTAGATTTTTCTGAATATTTCGGGAAGATTACTCTTCATGTTTCGAGTTGGGGTTTAGTTTATCGATTTATATATCTTTAAATTTTTCAATTTTTTAATGCGCATTTTCTTTTTTTGTTTGAAAGTCTGTAAAATTAGTGTCCAAAATAGTAGGAGAAGGCTTGTAAAATTTGTACTGAATTGAGAGAACCTATATATGGTTATAAATATATAATAATTAATATTAAATTAGGTAACCATTATTTTTCCTGCTCATAATAATAATTATATAAAATATAATAATAATAATTAAATATATCTTTATTTTATTCCTGTTAGGGCTTAATAAATAATACGGTTCACAGCGTCAATATAAACGTAGCGTAAAACCCTTATATATATATATTACTTATATACAGTTATAATACTGCAGGTAAGCTTTAATTTATTATAATATCATACGTACTATACGACTCTATCATATACGGGGAGCTATAATGGTGTAATACCTATATAATATATAATATTATATATACTTATTGTTATATATACCCTTATATATATAATATACCATTATAGCTATACTAGTAGACTTGAAATAATACTATATTATATGATCGTCAAGTTACTTGTGATCAGTTTAATTTAATTATTATTTTCATATTATATATAGTATATAATAATTAATAAGATAAAATAAATAAATAATAATATTATTATAGTATATTATGTATATATTGTATAATATATATTAGTATATTATTATATATAATATATTACTATATATATTATTACTATATAATATATATATGTATATTATATACTACTTATATATAATTATACAATATATATATATATACATATTATAATTATATATATATACTAATACCAAGTTTCAAAACGATATATAGACTATCTATAGGTAAGTATTAAATACTAATAGTATTTAATATATTGTTTGAGCAAACTCGGTTCGCCGTCGCTTTGGACAGAGTGCGAATATATACTCCTCGTGGTATTCTCCTATTTTGTGGAAGAAGCTTGTAGGTATACCTCATTTGGGGATGGAGCCGGAGCCTGGAGCCGGACTCGATAGCGGGCCAAAGCGTTAGACCCAGGAATATCTCTCTCCTCTCTGTACCCATAACTACTATATGATATCACACACACTATACCTCATTCACACCGTCATTTATATACATTCTACAAATTCAACCTATCGAAAAACCCCATAACTTTAAACAATATATATATACTTTTATATAAACTCAGACCGCCCACATGGGATAGACGGTAAGGATGCGACTGATTAGAAGAGTGCGTAAGGGCTAGGGTTCGAATTCATATACCCCTGATCCGATTCTAGTAGCAATTACTAATTAGAATATACCCTAGATGTGATGGTTGTATATATAATAATATAATATTATATATATACTAATATATATAATTATAATATATATATATATATATTAAATTAATAATAATATATATTATATTATATCTATTATATATATATATATATATGACTCGACATTAGTGATGTCGTGGATCTGAAAATTTTAATATCCACGTTTGAGGATGCGGATCTGCAAATTTTGTGGATGTTCCGTTATAATGTTATCTGCATGAGATGTTGATGCGGATGTAGATCTTCGGTACAGTTCAAGTGTAGATCTTTTGAAGACTTCATGAACGTGGATGTGGTTAACCCGATCGCAATTGGAGTCGGATTCGAATCCGACATAGCCAAGTCGGATAATCTCAGTGGGTCGGAATCGGAGCAGGATTGGAAGTCCTTCTGGAACCCAAATAGGAATGGAATTAGGTTGGAATTCGCATCTTATAAGTATAGTTGGAGTGAGAATGAGAACGGGAATGAGAATGTGAACGGGAATGAGAATGAGAACGGGAATGAGAATGAGAACAGGAATGAGAATGAAAATAGGAATGAGATTGATAACGTGAATGAGAATGAGAACAGAAATGAGAACGGGAATGAGAATGAGAACGGGAATGAGAATGAGAACGGGAATGAGAATGAGAACGGGAATGAGAACAGGAATGAGAATGAGAATGAGAACGGGAATGAGAATGAGAACGGGAATGAGAATGAGAACAGGAATGAAAATGAGAATGAGAACGGGAATGAGAATGAGAACAGGAATGAGAATGAGAACGGGAATGAGAATGAGAACGGGAATGAGAATGAGAACAGGAATGAAAATGAGAATGAGAACGGGAATGAGAATTAGAACAGGAATGAGAATGAGAACGGGAATGAGAATGAGAACGGGAATGAGAATGAGAACAGGAATGAGAATGAGAATGAGAACGGGAATGAGAATGAGAACGGGAATGAGAATGAGAGCAGGAATGAGAATGAGAACAGGAATGAGAATGAGAACGGGAATGAGAATGAGAACAGGAATGAGAATGAGAACGGGAATGAGAATGAGAACAGGAATGAGAATGAGAATGAGAACGGGAATGAGAATGAGAACGGGAATGAGAATGAGAGCAGGAATTCTTGAGAATGAGAACAGGAATGAGAATGAGAACGGGAATGAGAATGAGAACAGGAATGAGAATGAGAACGGGAATGAGAATGAGAACGGGAATGAGAATGAGAATGAGAACGGGAATGAGAATGAGAACAGGAATGAGAATGAGAACGGGAATGAGAATGAGAACAGGAATGAGAATGAGAACGGGAATGAGAATGAGAACGTGAATAAGAATGGGATTGGGATGAGAGTGGGAATGGGAATGGGAATGAGAGTGGGAGTGAGAATAAGATTGGGAATTTGAATGAGAGTAAGAATGGGAATAAGAATGGGAATGAGAATAGGAATAAAAATGGGAACGGAAATGAGAATGAGAATAGGAATGGGAATGCATGGGAATCGCATAAAAATTATCAATAGTTGGAATAGGAATTTTTTAAACCTAAAGAATTGGAATGGAAGTCATAACCGAAGTCCGATTCCAAAAGACAGGTTTTAAGGCTTGTAGTAGTAGTAGTAGTAGTAGTAGTAGAAGTAGTAGTAGTAGTCGTGCAACATCAGTTTCAAAAGTGAATTCTGAGAAGTGTTCGGGTGTGACATGCTTTGTGTGGTTCTCAAGCAAACTTATTCCTATAATGGGTTTAAAAACTGGACTTATTGTAAAAATTATTTATTATTATTATTATTATTATTATTATTATTATTATTATTATTATTATTATTATTATTATTATTATTATTATTATTATTATTATTATTATTATTGCTAAAGGAACTTAGTAGTGTTGTGAAATTGTTAATTGTTTATCTACATCTCACACTATTTCCTATAATATATATATATATATATATATATATATTATATATATCATATATATATATATATTATATATATATATAGTATTTATTATTATTTTCTAATTTATATATATATGCAATTTCTATAACATAAAAATTTAAACTCTATATTTATATATATTATATATATATAGGGCCTTTTGGATAATTTCTATAGGGATGCATTATAATAATTAGTATAGGAATGGCTAGGTAATGTTCTCTCTGATAATTAGGTTAATAGAAAATGTAAATAAATTTGATTTGCTATGAACAATCACTGATTTTATTTGATTTGTTTTGAACTTCAATAGTAGATTTGCTATTCAGTGCAATGTACGCAGTAAAAAAACTGCAATTCAGTATTTTTCGAGAGGCAAAAAGCTGCAGTTCAGTATCATTCAGTACAAAAATTTTAGATTATGGACAATTCAGAACAGTAGAAATAGAAATATCTTTCAATATAATATAAATACGATTATTATATTGTGTAATTCATTAAAATATATATTTTAGATTAAATACAATTCAGTACAATATAAATATCAGATTAAGTGCATTTCATTATAATAGATATTTTGGATTAATTACAATTGAAACAAGTGAAAACAATTCAATATAAAATAAATCTTAGGTTAAAGTGCAATTCACAATCGAAATTAGATTAAGTGCAATTCATTACAATAGATATTTTAGACTAAGTACAATTCAGTACAATAGTAACAAGTGTAAACAATTCAATTTAACTTAAATCTTAGATTAAGTGAAATTCAGCACAATATAAATAATTAAGTACAATTCAGTACAATAGAAACAAGTGTATATAACTATAATGTATAACTAAAATGTTAGATTAAGTGAAATTCAGTACAATATAAATAGTAGATTAAGTGAAATTCATCAGAATAGATATTGTAGGTTAAGTACAATGAAACAAGTACAAATAACTCCAAATAACTTAGATCTTAGATCAGGGAAAGACCTGATTAGAAGTGAGTACTCATTTAACAATCTCACGATTAATACAGTAGGTCGGTAGAAGGCTACCTGTCATTGAGTAGAAAGAATTATTTATCAAACCTGATTACGTTAACCAATGAAACATAATCTAAGTTTAGTAGCAATGCGCAAACATATAGTAGTGTTACACAAACAGATTTACAATATCAACACCACCTACAAAGTGTTAGATTTTAAGAGCGAGATGGGACATACTGATAATAACACTTATTGTAAATTAGCATTAAAGTTAGAGTATCATTACAGTAAGATAATCATTATGTATTCTGCGTTTCTCAGACCACTATTATAAGACCCATACAGACAGTGAGCCCCCATTCTGCACATCATAGTCCCAAAAACGACAATATTAAGTTAATATAAATTCTGCGCCAGACACCCCGAGAGTGAGTCACTCTATATATACTCACCATTACTCTACTATTATATTATATACTACTCTATCATTAACTTATATAGTATGACCCCACTATCCAATCAAAGCACAACTCAGATCAACTCATATGAACACTAGTATATATATAGTTAATATATATATATAGCTATCAATACTACTATTACTAGTCTTCAATACATCTATATCCTTTCCCAAGTCTTTCGCTTACAGTCAAGCAAGCAAAATCAAAAATTGGGAGTCCATATTTATCTAAATTAACATACTCAGACGAAGAAAATGATATTTGCGAAGTTGGATTTTCCCCAGGACCATTTTACGATAAAAGACTTCCACCATCTTCTTACTCAAATTATACAACTAAGATAAATGGGTTTTATAGTAATGTAATTATTTTATTATATTATATAAATGTTAAAACTATTTTATAAATAACAATAACAATAACATATTTGAACTTATATATTGTATCATATATATATAAAAGCTGTTATTTTTCGTATACATTAAATATTTAAAATTTATTAGCGACCTACCATACCGTAGTAATATTCCGACTGCAGTTCAGTTCACTACCCCTTTAGTGGGATCGCGACATTATATAAATCACCCTGAGTGAGTTTGAAAACAAACGTATAGTATCATAGTTATAACTGTTTTAGATTATAAGTATTAAGCAATTTAACAGTACATTTATTAATTATGAAAAACAATGATACATATTAATATCAAATTTTCATGGAGTATAAAATATAATATATTAGGTTATAATAGATCAAAATTCAAAATACAATTAATTAAAATTATATTAAATGTAAGTTGGTTTATCATTGACATTAGCGATATTATTTAAGTTACGAGTTAGAGAAACATACCCATAAGTAATCTTAATAACTAGATTCAATATAATTCAGAATGTTAGATAATTAATTTTTAACATGATAAACGAGTATTACATCATAAAACGTCTAGAGAAATATATGCTTGGATTTTCCAATATGTGTCAAAGGAGTAACAGTAGAGAGCACACTATATAATGTGTAAATATAAAATTTAATTCGGGTAACTTCTTGCGTGAATTGAGGTTGATAAAATAAATTGAAGACAATTATATTTAGAGGAAAAATTACCCTCATTATATCTTATGTTCATATATTTCTCTTATTTCATAAGTCTATTTTTCTATCTTACAGAGGATAGTAATGGTTAGACAGAGAATATTTCAAATTATTTAATTGCTTACAAATCATGTTGAAAAACATATGGACGAGTCGACTATGCAATAATTAACTTATTTAAGTGATATAAGTACATTGAACGCCTTTCATATAGATAAAATATTACGATAAGCCAAAGGGAGCAGGATTAATTCTAGTTAAATCAGAAGAAAGAGTATATATTATCCTACAATCCGAGACAGTATTCTCCTTTCTCTGCCTGCAGGGAGACATGTTCTAATAGTGTTTGTAATATATATATATATATATAAGTCATAATATTATAGAAAGATTATGAAGTAAATACCGTAGAATGTTGTACCAATATAAGTATCCTGAGTAATTATATAAAATAAAAAAAAAATAATAAATATAAAAAATGGTCATCTTTTTTGAGTAATGCTTTGTTGCAGCATAATAGAGTCGGATATATCTGTCAAAATTTATTTTGCTATCTATACTATTATTTATTAATTATATATTATTTATAATTTTATTATTATTTATTATTAATTATTTATTATTTATTTATATTTATTTTTTTATATTTTTAATAATTAATTATAATTTTATTTTACTTTTTATTTATATTAATTATCAATGTTATATATATATATTTTTTTATCTTTATTTACCCACAGTGAATACTTTTTGCTTATACTAAATTATTCTTGACCCACCCCAAATCACATTAGTACGCAGGGCAAGAGATGTATGCCTGCGGGAGTGCGGGACTGTTTCTTAAGGGCGAAGGTTGGAAGATATTGTATGAGAGAGATCACTACGAATAAGAGGATAACTCACGTCAGCAGATTCCAGCTAGAAACCTTTCAAGTGGGGATATGAGGTATATTTGCTTATACATTCCATGAGTCGCGCCACTAAAAAGAATATAGTATTAAATAACATGGTGCTTTATGCGTCTTTAATGCCTTGATTTTTAATAGTCTTGTGTATCTTTTATTCCCCTTTAAGTAAAACCGCGAAATCATATTCGAAATGCGTATCTATATTATTTATTAGTACACATATATTCGGACAGGAGTAATTTATACATGATTGTGTACTCCTTAAAAACCACCACTTAATATCATCAATCTGTGAATATGAGTCTCCACATTATTAGCCTGCGGACACAAATATTTATCTGTGCTGTGCACCCTCTCATTAATAACTCACATACCGCCCTCCATATTATAATACATATATCCGTTATATGACATCCACATAATCCGTCCAGAAAAGTTCTAATTATTCTGCTGTTCACTTCTGGCAAAAAAAGCAACACCCGCGCGCGCCAGTCTCCATTTAATCCTCTCCATATCTATTTTTAATATAACATATGGGTCCATCATTCCGCGCGCAGATAGATAATTATATTTTAATCTCTGCTTTCGCTCTTTAAAGCCAAGCGAATCTCCCATTTTCTCGCTACAAAATCCTCATCAAATTTATTAGAAATCCCACATTTCTCGCGCGACATTAGAGACTTCACTCACTGCTCTTCTTCCTCCTCATAACAATCTCATATCCCTTCCATAGATAACCGGTCACTTATCTAAAACTCTAAGAGGTCAACGCAACAAATTATTAGATATATCCGGCTGTTTTCTCTACTCACACACAGCCAACTCATTACACATTATGCTCAGCGATAAATAAATATAGTTGTCTTTATTGAATTTTATCGCACGTGCAATTGGCGATTTAGCAATGACCAAAAACTCTATGCCATTATGTATTTTTTTTATTTTATTTATGTTTTTAAAAATGAAAATCTATATTTCAATTGCTGCGTAATTATACTTTTTATTTTATTAACTTGTATTTATTTTTGACCTTATTTAATATTAATTCAAAGTATAATATAATTATTGTATTCACTAGTTAATATAAGTATTAGTATATATTCTCTTGCTTAACCATCACCATTATTTTATTATTTATATTAGCTACAATTACTCTCTGTATTTGATTATTACTTATCTAATTTAGTTATTTTGATTAAGTACTAATGTTCCTTGTGAGATTATTATTAATTAATTTAAATTTTTACTAAAAATTATATTAATAGAAATTAATATTAATTATTATTTAATTTTATTTTAAAAAATATATTTTAATCATTATTATTATGAAACCAAGATAATAAGTATTTATATAATTATTATATTGAAATGTATCTCGTGTGCCCAGTACTATAATCAATTTGCATTATTATGTTAAATGATTTATTGTGATGAAGTATTATTATTAATTATTATTACTTTATATATAATATTAAAATTATTAAATCATTAATTATAATTTATCTTCACGTTATTTTTATTTCAAATTTTTCTATTAAATTTTATAAAAATATATTAAAATTACACATAAATAGTGAATTATTATTCTTGGTAATTAATTTATATTTATATTCTTTTATTTGTTGTCATTTATTTTTTTATTCATTATTTATCTTATCCAAAATTAAAATTTTTACTTATTACGAGAACTGTGTTCATAATTATCTATGATTATATATATATAATATTTTATTATTATTAGTGTGGTTATTATTATTATTATGATCAGATATACATATTATTACTTTTTATTTACCAGTTATTTTAGAATAAGGCTATTTTTGGAGAGATTAGTCAGAGCTATTAAAGTATATATAGATTTATTTTTTTGTTTAATTTAACTTAATTATATTTATTTGTTATTTTATGAATTGAAGAGTTATGTTATTAGATTTATTATTATTATTATTATTATATTATTGATATTATAATTAAATACTATATTAAATACTGTATATATTGTCATTATTATATTAATGTATAATATTTATCTATTATAAATATATTATTTAATATAAGATTTTTACATTCATTATTTCACTCTCAGAGCATCTTATTACCAATTTCTTCTGAATAATGTGGTAATCAGAATTTGACGCAATCGCGAAAGAGCAGTCAACTTTCTCTCAGAAACAACACAAGCAATCTGAGTCAAGTGAGAGCAATTGCTTTACTTTATGTTAACACAACAAAATCATATGAAACGTCACCGATTTAGAGAAATACCTCACTGACTAATCTGCAGCATCACCACCAGACACCAGTTGGCATCACAGACTAATTCAAAACAACATAGAGGACACACAATTTCATCGCCACTAGGTGTACCGCCTAATTCAGAAAAAACAACTGTAACCTGTACACGTCTACAACTTAGGCAAACACTAACGACGATACGAAACCGAGAAGTGCATATGTGTATGAGACATTAATAGGAAAATAGAGGTTTTTCATACAAATTGTATAAGAATAACTTGTCGCAAGTCATAAATATAATTAATTATCTACTTTGTATATCAGAACATATTATTATTATTATTATTATTGATTATTATTAATTAAAATTTCCTTCTATTTTATACCTAACATAATCTGAAAACTCATTATAGAAAAATTACAGCTAGAAGTTTAGTTTGTATATGTATAGACCTTTGATTTCATTTTTACTGTTTTATATTTGTGAATCAATATATGTCTTATATTATTATATTAATATTTTATATTTCATTATCGTTATATTTATTTATTTATTTTTATTATTATTTATTATGTTTTTTTGATAAGTATTTATATGTATTACAATATATTTTAAATATTTTTTGTTTTTAACCTTCTTCGTCAATTCATATATGGTTATTTGATTATGTTCAATATTATATTTTGTACCTAGTATATAATGAATGAGTTTTTTTACAGAGTGATGTTTTTTTTATTATTATTTTTATCACTCTTATTCAACATTAATTCATGTATTAATTATATTTATTATTATTTATTGAATGTTTGAAATTTAAATTTATTTATATTAGTATTATTGAGTTGCACACATTTGAGCTCTGTTGAACATACCGTTTGGGATGGGGGGTAAAATCTGTGGTTTCGCTGAATCAGACTTGTTATTTACATATTTTCAAACTTTTTTATCACCATATCTAACTGCGAATCTGGTGATTTTTACCTATACCACCACTATTTTCTAACATAAGGCATATTTCATTTACTGCCTGGTAAATAATGAATGGACAAATGGGTGTAAAGTCACCATATTAGTTCTCTCCATTTTGCATTCTATATTTCAGCTTCTTAATGTGCACCTTCGATGTCGAGCTGTGATGTGTTGACAGTTCTTGGTAATCGGTACTACAATAAGGACAGGTTTTCCAATTTTCGGATACACTTTAAAGTAAATTATAAAATACGCGCATATTCACACCATTCCAATCAATTTCAAAATTATAGTTTAAAGTTTACCATGTTTTCTATTTCAGGAGATGATATTTGACCATTTTACAAATGAGGATATGAGCTTAATACTAAGAAAGCGGATAGTGTTGAAGGTATCCCTAAAATGATTCTCATAAAAATTACATATAAGCCTAATTTTGAATGTAGAAAACTCACCTTTTATACCATTTATATATATATCTGTTACTGGCTAGGATATTATATAAATATCTAAAGAGAGAGGGTATTCAAAATTTAAAAATCTGTTATATTACCTCTAAGACTATTTTCTGCATCTTCATACCTGTGTGTTTATCTTAAAACTAATGCCACCATAGAAAAATGACCTTGACAAATTGCCGTCTTATTTATTATTTGTCTAGATATATTCACTTCAAAAGCTATTAACAATTATTCTATTAACTTCAACATTAAAGTCTATCTGATATTAACAAAAGTATTTTTTATTATTTTATTTATAAAAACTATTAAATAAATTTTCACTTCTATTGATTATTATTGAAGATTGAGAACATAAATATATATATTCTAGGGTTGACAGTGGAAGAGATTTAACACGTATGATTAACAATAGATATCATAGTAAATGACTGTCGAGAGATGATTGTGCATAAATTGTATATAATGTAAAAAGAGAGCATCTTTATCTAACCGTGCGAAAGCATACCTTTAGGGATTCTCCATGTTTGGTTGGAGCACACCACAGATAGTCAACTAAAGCGTGTTTGGTAAACTCACTTTGATGATGGTCTCAAATGTTGATCATTACATGCGAGATTAGCACTTCTCGGCGATCTTGGTTTCTGTTTTTTAAAAAACATTTAGAGCAATAATCAGATTTCGTGCTTTGGTACATCTCTCGTTCCTCCCCTCTCTTGGTACTGCTCCATAAATTTTCATAATTCTACGAACATAAGGTTCGCCTCAGTCCATGTCCGTGATTATCGACATCGTTATCTCTCTTGTGTTCTTCCTCTTCTGACTCTCTTTCTTCTATTTCCTTTCTCCTCTTTCTTTGCTTAGTTCAACTCTACTTATTTTCGATTCAATCAATCTACACATCCCTCTCTGCACTTTCACTCTCATCTCATTTTATCTCATGCTCTCTACTCTCATCGATCACTTTTTGATTTTCTCATATTCTCTCTGGTTCGCGAGCTGTCACCTCTCCCTCTCAGTCTTGCGTCGCTCTACCCTTCATCTCCAACTTCACAATTAAACTTATGCTCTCAGTCAATCCATATCTGAAAATACGCGTACTGTATAGTCTTTCTTCTCACGTATCAAAAATGTGTCTTTACGCACAAAGGTTTGTAGTTGTTGGTTCTATTATACATTTACTGAGAGATTCTTTTTGACTCCCCTCACGTGTCTCATCTTCTTCTTTTACTATGATCATAGTACACCTAAATTAATATTAGGCAAATATTTAAGGATAATATAAGAATTAGGATCTATTAAGTTAAGAAATAAGTTTCAATTATGGTATATGCAATTATATTTAGATCTTCATATGTTTATAATATAATATATATTAAAAATATGTAAATTAATTTAAAATGAAAATATACTATTTATTAATTATTTATAATGTTATTAAAATTTTATTATATTAATTAACTAATTAAATATTAGCATATCATAATATATAAAATATATATTATAAAATATTATAATGAAATTAAATAATATATTAATTTAATATAATAATAAATTTTTTGTATAATCAAAAATTAATATATAATAATAGTATAATATATATATAAATATAATATAAACTAAATATATAAAATTAGTTAATATAAATAAAAATTTAAAATTAAAATGGATAATTAAAATAAATATTAATATATAGTAATAATATGATATTATGCAAGTGTCGTCATTTTTTATATAGAATCTTTATTCCTCTTCGTGACTGTGATTTACATCGGATTGCATGAACACTTGTATCTGCAGCCCAATTTAGATATTAATATCTACATATAACTATGTAGAGATTAGACGTACATGCAATTTGAAGGTCAGTAGGTATGTGTACTTAGTGTGTGTTTCCTTAAAACAGTCATGTATGATTCTAAATTGAAGGTAGTAGCTATGTAGATATGTCTACTTATACGTGTATGTGTCCCCTTTAAAAAGCGTTCATTTGAATTGTTTATATTCTACATTATGAAAAAGGAGTAGGTATGTGTAGTACTACTTAATGATAATACATGTTCGCTTATAAAACTAGTTAAAACAGTATATCAATGGAATTATCTAATAAATGAAGAGTTTCGAGGTATACTTCACAGTAAGATAGTAAGTTCTTACATCTATATATGTAATTAAGTGAATATTATAGAAATATTAGTATGGATTAGAAATGCATAATCGTGTTGAATTCCTATAACTTAAAAAGATGTAGCTTTATATTATTATTTATTACATTATTAAAGAAATATAAAAAAAAATATCATTCGTTTTACATAATTTTATGCTATAATATTCCATATATGTATTTTTAAAGACATAAAGCGCACATAAGTTTTTGTGAAGCCTTGTGTGGAAGTCACGTATTTTATAGATGTGTGAATAAATTAGTATTATTTTTATGTTTTCAGGAATTTAATACGAACTAACATATATAAAGACTTGAATGACCTTTTTAAAGAAACAAAATGACGTAGTAAAAGAGGTATTATTATCTATAGTCGGAATCATTACAGACACGGTAACGATATATAGAGTAGAAGGTTGAATTATGATTAGAGCCTAAAATTCTTAAATCTAATAAACACACACCGTATCATATATTACTATATACTATTACTATTTGTCATATTTATATATATTATACCGTCCTACGTACTTAATATATATATACCTTCGTATACTATAGGAACTTTGAATCAATTCAAATAGCCAGTCTAAATCCATTACTTAATTTAGTAATAATAGTATAATAGTAGTAATATATGCATCTACTATCTATATATAAGTATATATATATATATATATACTATATATATATATCCATATATAATATATATATATATAAATTTATTCGGGGGAGAAAGTAAGCAATCTTTGGAACACTACTTTGAAATTACCAAGAATAAAGATTTCAGAGGAAGGAAGAAGAAATAGAAAATATTTTGTTATTTTGTTGTATAGACTGGCAAGAATCAAAACTATAAGGTATAATGTTCGGGTCAAAAACTCCGAGCATTATTAACATCCTAACACGTAACGTCGCTGAGAACATGCGCACGGCATCATCTTTAGTTGAAAATTGAAGGTAGAAAGAATAAAGAGAGAAGGTACAATGAGGTGTTTTCTGTCGGAGCGCACAAACACTAGATTTCTGTTAAGTAGAATAAGTGTGGGTAAAACGAAGAAAGATGGTGCTCATTAAAGTGAGAATTAGAAAAAAGAAAGCAATTGTTGAAGATAAAAGTGTTAATCGGAGAGCGAAAAAGACAAACCATTAGGCACTTGACTGTGAAGGAATGTTCCAGCCCACCATAGCAATTCTTTTACCCAATATATTTCTTGCTTCCGATTTCAACTCTCGATCCATACTCTGAGATATTTTGACTCCTTTCATAAAGTTTCGACTTTCAACTCTTGATTCTCTACTATTATTTTGGGCCTCTACATCCCTACCATAGAACAAACAGGGCATAATAAGTAAAATTGTCATGTCCGAGATTTTTGCTTTTATCCTAAGTATTTAAACACATACGTAGACTTTTATTTTTTAGAACCATCTTAAATAATTAATGTATAATAAAATAAACTATTTAATAAAATGGAGTGAATTAATTAGCAAGTGAGCTCAAACCTCTGAATAAATTTTCACTGGGTTTTGGAATTTTTGCAGGTGTGGGGTCGTTCGTTTTTAATCGATATCGATACCTATCGAATGTCTGAGAACCTTCAAAACCTGCATAAACCAACCAGCATCGATACCGATACTTGAATTCTATCTTCCCTTTGCTTACTCTTGTCTAGTTTTTTCTCGGCGTGCGTATGATCATGCTCTCGTCTTCCCTCTCTCTACTCTTTTTATGCCGATGATTCAAATTCTGTTCTTCTACTTATTTCAAATCTGCACCCTATATATATATATATCTCTTCTTCACATCTATATCTTCTCTAATATTATCTAGAATTTATAATATATATTATATTACATATACTATATATTCTCGTATTATATAATAGAATTATCTATCTTAATAATCTCTGATATATAATATCGTATATTCGTCTATAAAATATTATATATATATAGAGTTGTCTTTCTCGCTTTGTTCTCAAATCTTTAAATGTTTTTGCCGATCAAGATGTAATCTCCAGTTGGGTAGCCTCAATCTTGGTGAAATTGGGCTCTTTAAAAACTCAACCTCTTTACATCATTCTCTCAAAAAATACATCCTAACTTTCCTATCTCCTTCGATCATTTACCGATGTCACCTGTAAACAACACAAACATCTTTGATCTGAGCATAAACAATAAACTATCTTGGAAACCTCATTTCTATCATTTCACAATGGTTACTAAAAGGCATTAAAGTAGCTGGAAGTTCTGTTCAGTTTGCTGAAATTTTTTTTCTTTCGCGCAGTTTTATACATATTATGTAAGAGTTTTATTCTCGTTCTTATGTGGAGTGTTTTTTTCTCATTCGGGGGTGGGCGAGTCTCAAGTTCCACCCTTCTTTTGGATACGGTTGAGTCTAAGGCTGAAGCTTCCTTGAGATGTGACGTTGGCGCACCATTTTTTTCCTATATGTGCTACAACCTCAAACTGTTTTCGAATGAATTGACTGCTTGCATTCCATTATCAGTGCATCTTCCGCATGAATTTTGTGTGAGGATGAAAACTCCAGGCTTGCCCACTGTGGTGCCTCCTTCTCTTCCGGCCACATCTGTTCTTTAGAACATCCAGACTTCAGCTGCTTTCTTGCTGTAATCTTCCCCTCTTTAACTCTGTGTCTGCACTCACTTGAGAGATTTGAGTTAGGGTTGGGCTTGGGTAGGGTTTCTTTCATTTTATTATTCTGTTCCTTCCTTTAGTAGGGTCTGCCAGTGATTGGTGGTAACCTGTAAAGAAATTTATATATATTATGATATACGTCCTACTAGTAACTCTATTACTTATATATAACTATAGTACTACTATTACTTATATATAATAGTAATATATATATATATATATATATAGTATATATGAATATTATATGTAAGATAATGTTTTATACTATGTTTCACCAAGCAACTTGTTTTTTAAAATTAAGTATATACGGTAGCTCTTAGTTCTTATGGATAAGTCCAGTATAATTTCTTAGTCAAACCTGCACAGGTAAGGTATGTTACAGTTGTGTATATTATTATTGGGTCTTATTGTAATAATATTTCTTAATATTCTTCACTATGTTATTTATATGTATACTTTTACTATTTAAAATCATGACGTAAAATAAACTATGCTATAAGGTGGTTGTTTTTACAAATTCTTGACGAATGCAATATTCCTTTATTATTAGATCACTTTCTTTTAGGTTGGCACTGTTCTACTACTTTTTCGCGTTCAAAGCCTCACTACATGGGCTACCATGTCATGCATACTCTGTTCTCCGTTTTTACTAGCTTACATTATTCTCTTTACCAATTAACCAACTGGTACTAATACAGCTTGGTCTATCGCTTATAGTGAACTGAATAGTCATCTCCTTAACCTCTCACCTGAACCCGTCGATGCGCTACCTTTAAGCATCGGCTTCGTTCTTTACCTCTAAGACTCACAAAATTCTCATAGTTCACAGGTCCAGATGTATGCCTATTTAGCGTTTCTCGCTACAGTCTTTTGATTCATGGATATCAAATAATTACATAGCATACTGATACTCACAAAATTACTTAAAAGCTTCTTAATTACTTAAATCTGTTTGATTGTATAGAAAACAGGAAAAATATAAGAAGCAATCAAAACAGTGAAAATTAACCACAAAATTTTAAAACGAAAGTTATACTTCTAAAAGTTAGCTAGCATTTGTGCTAATTATCGTGTCTGCACTACGCTGATGTCTCATTGTCGATCACTGTATCATAGACTCCCCGTTTACTTTCAGGTATCTCTTATCTCATTAGATTCGACACTAGACTCCTTTACACAGATAAACCTTTGTGCTCCTTTCCGCGATGCCAGCTGAATCAAGATCTGCGTGTCGCTCTTGAAAATAGGCGTACGAAGGACTCCAGAATCACATAATGCTAGCATAATGATCTCGTGTCTCGGTAGCTCTCGCTACTTAAATAGAAAGCTGTAAAACCGTCGGATAATCTATGCGTGAATGTTCTGGTGCTATATATACCATCGTAGGTAAACATGTGCCCTTTTCTGCAAGGCAAGTAAGCTTTTCTTTTATTTGCGTATCGCCTATCCAGCCCTCCGTTCGAAATGCTCTGCTTAAGCAATGCCTCCTGCCTCGCTAATAATTCTACATTTTAGTATCAACATGAAGCACTAAAGGCCAAATCCTTTGTAATTTTCGATGAGGCGTGTAGTAAACAGTCAATCTACGCTGCTGTCCTCATCTGCGCTTTCTTTGCGGTATGTGTATCCTCAGTCACTTTGTCTCAAGCTCTCTGCTACTACACATTTTCAAAAGCAAGGATCTGCTTTTCAGGCGTAAATCGAGTGTCCGTTCTGGACTTCATACAAATTTATATCTCTGAAATTAGGTATTGTCCTCAAATTAAACCATAAAAACCTTATGTCAGGAATATATTACTGCCCTCGTCAATAACTCGTCTCCTTCGTAGATATAGATCTAAGGCTATGTGAAACCAAACACTTAATAAAGGAATCATATGTTACCATTCGAATTACGCTTCTTAGTTCTAGAATACATTCTTGTGTTCTGAATACGTTATTTTCTTACTAGGCGTTCTTCTTTCAAAGGAACATTTTGAGTTTCTGTCGAAAATAATTGATCATCTAGGACCGTCGCACACGCCTACATCTCGTCACTCTCCGCTTATCACTGCTCTCCTAACTCGCCTTCCTATCAATCAATTACCACTCCTCTCCCAGAGTATCTTCTTCGACCACTTATTCTCTCTCTGACTGCCCAATCTTCCAATTACTACTAAGAATCTCTGCGTAGATTCAGAAATCTGCCGACAGTGAATTTATCCAAATCGGCAAGTTGAATGTCTCTCTGTGAATGACCTCAATTCGAAACCCAGTCCCTCGTCTCTCGAGATTCCAAGCTGTGCTACTCGTCAACTAATCATAGAATCAAGGGCGACGGTCGTTCTAGTTTTGTATGACTACTCCCTCATGATTCACTAATCACTAATGGATTTACTACATTAGATGTTTATCTATCTTACGAAATGATTGAAGGACTAGTTAATTCATATAGCACAGTTATATAGCCGTGTCCATGTGCAAATTAGATTTAAAGTGCTTTCATCGAGTACCACTTTCCTAAGGTTGATAAAATTTACTGCTTTGAAGCTGATGGAGGTCTTTAGTCAATAAAATGAATTGTAAGCTTTGCTTGATAACGGGAGTTTGCTGTTTTCAAAGAATAAATGGATGAGATGATTGAAGAACTAATTATACATCTGTAGGAACTTTGCTTACCTTGAATGAAGTTACAATATGTGATTCTACTCAGGAGGAACATGACAAAAATTTGAGAGATCCTTTGATAATTGCTAAAATTTATATGTTTGACTCTTATTAAGAATAAAGAATGTATTCTTAAAAAACACGTTAATCGGATTACTTGGTTATGAGAAGTAAAGAAAATAATGAGATACGTCCCTGACCCAACCCTAACTTTAATCATTGAAAGATTGTCTCTGCACTGCTCTTAAAAGGGATACTCTCCGTATGGTAAGGGTTTTATTTGCTTTATTATTTCTCTGGATACCGAACATTTTACAAGAATAGACCTCGTTCGACGCTTGCATTCCCTCTGTACCAGACACTCCAAAAGCGGCTATAAAAATATCACAAATGCTATGCGATCAACAGCTGTTAAGAAGGAAGATTGATTGAATATAGGTGGTTTGATCTTTAACGGGGAATGATTGAACGCCGAAAATTTTCGAGTCTCTCAGTTAGGTCGAAAGGAAATCACAGTTCGTTTTGAAAGGAGGCAATTCTGCAGATAGTGTGTCCATTAGGATAGTGGCATTATTCAATTGGGAAGGCATTGTCAGCCGCTTATAACTGAGTCACCGATCTGTCTCTTTCATGTTTGATTTTCATCATGGGGGAAAGTTAGGGATAAAAAAAAACATTGAGATGGAGAACAGAGTTAATCCATATTCTTTTGAGGTAGAGGTAATAGACCAGAAAGTTTACACTTGCTGCCGATGCGAGCCGCTTATCGAGAATGGACTGCGTATGACTTACTGAATTAAGCGTTACTGCTTGCTGAATACAGCAGATTTTGTGTCATCCCTGGGCGTAACGAGGATGGCTTCATTGGTTCGTAGCAGAAACCTTCCATATTCTGTTGAGGATGTTAGGAAAACTTTGTTGTCTTGTCGGATTTGTAGCAAGGTCAAGCCTCAGTTCTACAGAAATACAGTGAATCTTTAGTACATGCTTCGAAACCAGTTGACCTTATAAGTTTTGATTTTAAGGGACCTATTCCATCTTCTTCAGCCAACAGATATTTACTTGTCATAGTTGATGAGTTTTCACGTTTTCTGTTTGCTTATTTATCTCTGTAAGGACACTTCTGCCGAAACAGTGATACTTTTCTTAACGAATCTCTTCCCAATATTCGGATTACCGGGATATATACATACGATCGAGGATCTTCTTTCATGTCTTCTAAATTGAGGGATTTCTTGACGAGTCATGGAGTATCTGCTAGTCGAAAGACCTCTTATCATCCTACTGGAAATGGGCAGTGTGAGAGATACGTGGGCGTGATTTGAAAATCATTACATTAGCCATTCAAACTAGAAACCTTCCTGTAAAATTCTGGGAGTCAGTCCTGTTGGATGCCCTTCATCCTATACGATCTCTCCTTTGTATGGCGACAAACACTACTCCTCATGAGCGTCTATTTTCCTTCGCCATGAGAACTTCTAGAGGTTCAAGTTTACCATCATGGTTACTTTACTCTTGACAGTAGGCGAGGGATCGTTGAGAGGAATAATTAAATTTATATTCGTGAAGGGAAGGGTGGTGCCCAAAGAGGAGCCGTGACAGCATTACTCGTGCGTGTTTGGTGATGCAAAGTTTATTTCGTGTTGGATATTTTGTGTGGTTGTGCTTGAAGTATGGTATTGTTTTGGTATGCGGAGGTCGTGTCTTGAGTTAACTTAGTGGGAAAAATATTCATCCATATATATTATAGTATAATAATATATATAATATATATATATATATGTTTATATATCTAATAATATTATTTATATATAATATATATATATTATATATATATATATTACCTATATATAATATATATATATTATATATATATTCTTTTTCTTCAACTTTCCTCCTTTTCTACAAAACTGGGAGTCGGAGTCCAACTATACACTACGGAAACAGAAAAGTTAGCAGATAGGACATAACAGTAAGTTCTCATACCTTTAGGTGCGAGCCCGTCTAAGCCAAAAAATCTACCCAAGGGTTTCACAAAATGCGACAGGCCCCCATTGTGATATCTCGTCAACGTAGGGACTGGATCAGGCCCCATCTAAGCCCCTCACAAAATGCAGTTATTCACTAATATTATGACTTCTTGCTCGCCTCTACCAAACTCACATTCTTTTCCTTCAGATATTCCTTCTGTCACCCAGTTGGTCGACTTCCACCACACTCACCACAATACATCCTCTTAACCAGCCGACTATCATTCATCCTTTTCATATAACCAAACCATCTTAATACACTCTCATTTATTCTCTTATTTACCTCTTTGTTCCCGAACACAACTCCCATAAGAACGTTCATTCCTTATCTTTAATTCAATTCTTCTCATGGCCTAAACATCCTCTAAGAATATCCATCGAACATATTGCAACTTAGATCTATACGGCTTATTTCATACCATAATTCCCCTACTATGCATTAACACCAGTAACAGCATACTCTCGTACAGTCACCTTCCTACCATTTACAACGTTCCTACTACACTCTTCATCATCAATTACCTTTTCATCCAATAGCTTAAATATTTAAACTCAGACCACTTTGTCCCAGTTGCTCACCACTGCTCACCATGCTCACTACCCTTACCTTACTCTTATCTATATTTACTTTCAAACCCCTCCTTTTACACATCCTGGCAAACTCCTCTACCAATTCTCTCAAACTTTGTTCAGATTTGCCACACAAAACCAAATCATCAGCGTATGATAAGCAGGGCACCTTCAACTCTCTTCCATTTCCCATCAGTCTAACACCTTCCCTTGTCACCCCTACCTCTAAATTTTTTCAGTCACCCCATCCATATCACCATTAAATCCACCCGATGGCAGGACATAACAAATCCCTACCTCACTCCGCTGTTAATATCAAACTGTTCAGTCTCCACTCCATTTATTTCTTACACAAATTATCGACATACATACTTTTGATTTCATTCTGAAGGCTACCACTAACATCATATATCACTAACACCTGACACAGAGCTGCCCTATTAATCCAGTCATATGCCTGTTGCAAGTTTTTAAAATCTAAATACGTTATTTTTCCACTCTCTCATTTTCTCAGTCATTTGTTTCAAAGTCAAGATTTGATCTACACATCCTACACCATTTCTAAATGCACTTTGTTCTTCTCCTATCAGTCCCCCAACCACTCTATGCATTTTTTCAACCAAAATACCATCATATACCTTCCCAACAACATTCAATAACTGATTACCCTATAGTTCCAACAGTTCCCCTTATCTCCCTTACTCTTATATAAGGTTACTATTACTGCTGTCATCCAATCTTTTGGAACTATACCCTCCACAAACGTTTTGCTGCACAACTTCCATATCCAGCCAATCACAATCTTGCCTTCATTCTTGATCATTTCACCAGTAATTCCTCAGTAATTTCATCAGTAATATATAGCTGCTGATTTACCATTGGTCAGCTTTCACACTCTACCCTTTCTTCATCCCTCCCAATTATCTCCTTTCCAAAATACCTATTTCTTCTTCTTTTTACACCGTCAAACCTACACACATTCACTATCACCTCTTCATCACTGCCAGTGTCATGCAGATTTTCGAAGTATCCCCTCCACGCTCTCTTCACATTCATTTTATCAGTCACGAAAATACCATCCCTATTCATTATTCTACGAAGGTTCCCCTTACTTTCTTTCTTAACCTTTCGTACTTCCTTCCAGGATAGTTTCTTATTTTCTTATCAAAATATTCATATATGAATACTATATTCACTCTCCTTCCAACTGTTCATTTATCTCTTCTTTTTTTTTTCTCTTACGTATGCAACTTTTAGTCTTTCTATTTTTCCTCCCAATATATTTCCATGTACATTTCTGATCTGATCTTGTGTTTTTAGCACATTCAACCAAACATTTTTTTTTTTTACTTTTGACAGCTTACATTACTTCTTTACTCCACAATTCACTATAACCATTCTTACTTCCTACTTTCCCACATTCACATACTTCTCCTGCTACTAACAAAGGTTTTCTCTCTCTCTCTCTCTCTCTCTCTCTCTCTCTCTCTCTCTCTCTCTCTCTCTAAATATATATATATATATATATAATATAAATATAATATATAATATAATATATATATATATATATATATATATATATATATAATATTAGTAATATATATATGTATATAAATATATATATTATATATATATATAAAATATATATATATATATATATATATATATATATATATAATATATATAATATATATATATATATATATATGAATTCCTGAAATATTTAAAAATGCAGCACATTGCTTCTTTGAGATTTCCCTTTATACCCGCGATTGTAGTAACTTGACACAAACTTGCATAAATTATTCAATTCTAACATCCAAATATTACTCAATATATATAATAATATATATAATATAATATTATAATATATATATAATATAATATATATATATATATATATATATATATATTATATAAATATATAATTATAGATCATATATGATATATATATATATATATATATTAATATATTATATATATCTATATATATATATTATAATTCTAATATATAATATAATATAGTATATATTATATATATATATACTATATATATATTTTAATAATATTATCAATATATATATATTATATAATATAGTATATAAATATATCATATATATATAATATAATAATATATATATATATATTATATATATACATATATATAGAATATGATATATATATATATATATATAATTATATTATATATAATATATACTATATTACAGGCAGCAAGTAGTAAAAAAATTCCGGTGGGTTTTGAGACAACTATATATATAGTAATATATAAAATATATATATATATATATATTATAATATATATATATATATATAATATATTATATATATATAAATATATAATATAATATATATATATCTATATATATATAGATATATGTAACTACCATAGAATATTTGTAAGAAAAAAAATTTAATTTAAGGTTCGTTACTTATTACTGAAGATTTGTGCGCGAGCGAATTTTAGCTATAACTCGAAATAAAATAATATATAAACCGTCCGTTTGAGATATCAAGCAAAAATAAATAATTTCATCAGAAGCTAAAAATTGTAAAACAATAACCTCTCCAAACATAAATCCTCCAACTTCAAACGCAGCTTTTCGGAAGGAGTTAAAATTTTAAGGAAGGGCCGCGACTCTGAATCTCGATCGCAAGTTTTTCCAAAAAAATAAATAAAAGAAGAGTCGGGCAAGTTAGGTAGACCGCGGAACAGTCCGTACTACTATTGAAACCTTTCGAGAAAGAGGATCTCAACAGGAAGGACTTATGTTACGTATCTTTACTAATTTGTTTAAATAATTCATCGTTCAAATAAAGGACTTTTAACATTACCAATCATACTAAGTAAGGACTTGCTCATAAAAGAAACCACCAATTTCAGCAGACTATCCATATATATATATATTATATATGATATATAAATATATAAATATATATAGTATATATTATATAATATAATATCTATTTATTATATGTATAATATATTATATATATATATAACAAATCTTAGGACGTGTTTAGGTGTGAAATAAGACTTTTATAAATGAGGATGAACGCACTAGGCGTTGTGTTGTGTGAAGAAAGGCATAATTCTGAAAAAATACCAGTACATTAAGGATGTTTGTCATGTGGAAAAGGTATAGATAATGAGTTGGTTGCGTTAAGCGGATTTAGTGTGATAGCTGCGTGGATGCGACCGCTGGAGACCGAAGAAAACGTGAATTGGATTCAGTAAAGGAATGCCTGGAGGAGAGGAATGTAAACGTTGGCAGAGGCGAGAAGAAGGTGCATAATAGGGTGAATGAACTGTTTTTTGAGGGGGCATGGTTTGCTCACCTGGCCCTAGGGATGAACCCTACTATTGACCAATGCCATGGCAGGTTTTTCCGTTAAGCTCTGGTAATTGTTTCTGACTGCGGCGGGTTCTCACTTAAAGGTATAATTAAAGGGAACGGTAACTGCGGCGATCATATCTTCTGAACTACTTTTTCTGTTTTGCAGTTCATGCACCCTATCCCCACTTGGGGAGACAAGGTGGGTGATGATGATTGATATATATATATATATATATATATATAATATTATATAATATTATATATATTTATATATATATAATAAGATATATAATATTATAAATAATTAATATATAATATATCATATATATAATGGCAAGGTCACGTGGGTTCGAAATCCTATTCGGATCCTAGTAGGAAAATTACCTAAGAGAAGTTTTCCCTCCTTAATAGGGCTATGCCCGTGGGTGTGAATTTATCTAAAATATATATTATAATATATATATTATATAATATATAAGTATGATATTATTATATAATATATATAATAATAATATAATATAATATAAGGGTGGGATGGTTTAAACCATTTGGTTTAAACCATTGGTTAACCATGTTTAAACCACATAAAAAACCAATGTTAAAAACCATAAAAAAACATATGCAAAAAATATTTAAAAAAAATGTATTATTAATGGTTATCTTTAGCATGTTGATATGGTTTCTCAATTTTCCAATCGAAGAGTAACTGCAAGGCAATAAAAAAAATTTCTGCTGATTTTATATTATATTGTGAGAATGATTAATATATATATATATAATATAATATATATATAATTATATATATATATAAATATATATATATAATATATATTATATATAAATATATATATATAATATATTAATATAAATATAATATATATATATATAAATAAATATATATAATAATAATCGTTGTAAATTACGTTTAAAAATGATCTGTTCGAGATATGAAGGATTCATTTTCTAACATCG
>JABUQX010041583.1:0-10315 GCA_015478945.1 Trachelipus rathkii
AGAATTAGAGGAACAATGTGACCGGAGTTAGAGGAACAATGGAACCGGAATTAGAGGAACAATGGAACCGGAACTACAGGAACAATGGAACCAGAGCTAGAGGAACAATAGAACCGGAATTAGAGGAACAATGGAACCGGAGTTAGAGGAACAATGGAACCGGAATTAGAGGAACAATGGAACCGGAACTAGAGGAACAATGGAACCGGAATTAGAGGAACAATGGAACCGGAACTACAGGAACAATGGAACCAGAGCTAGAGGAACAATAGAACCGGAATTAGAGGAACAATGGAACCGGAGTTAGAGGAACAATGGAACCGGAATTAGAGGAACAATGGAACCGGAACTAGAGGAACAATGGAACCAGAGCTAGAGGAACAATAGAACCGGAATTAGAGGAACAATGTGACCGGAGTTAGAGGAACAATGTCACCGGAGTTTAGAGGAAAATTGGAACCTGGGCTGAGACAGCAATGGGAACCGGAACTAGAGGACAATGGAACTCGGAGCTAGAGGAACAATGGAACCGGAATTAGAGGACAATGTGACTGGAGTTAGAGGAACAATGGAACCGTAGTTAGAGAAACAAAGGAAACCGGAAGCTAGAGAACTACAAACTTTAAAATGATGCGGAGAACGGAGTCGGCATAAAAAGCTTTTATTGGCTCCGCAGAGCTTTTCACAAATGAAGAATGACTTCTACAGATAAATTATTTTTTTTTATAAAGCTTTTTCAGTCACTAAAAATTTTATTAATTTTCTTTATTTTTTTAACTTTCATTACTTCAAGGGCAGGTTGTTCCGGTCTATTTCAATGTTGGGGAACTTTTCTTAGGGGTAATGTGGTACTAGATCTGTCGGTGTGAATCTAAACGGGTTTCGCGGGCTCGTTAGGCGTCGGCGAGATGGCGGTGGCGGCACTACCGGTTGAAGGATGGCGGCAAAATGAATAATGATACTTAATGAATGTCTTCGAGGGAAGAATGTTTACAAAAAAAAAAATAAGAATTTTTAAGGAACATGGGTGCCAACGGGTCTGTGGAATGGTCATGGGTCTAAGTAATGGAAAGGAGGCGGTAAATAAAGAAACTAGCGTCAAATTTGTAGGAAAAAAAAATGGAAACTGGGTGTCGCTCATCCTCTACAGCTGCATGGGGAGGCTTCCGGGGCTGCCTGGCGGGGGGGGCGCGACCGGCGGCATGGAGGATTCACGCATCGCATGGTAGGGCCGGCAGGAAGACGGTTATTCAGTGGTGTGAAGAGTGGGAAATTAGAAATGTCGATGGGCCGGCGGCGGGGCCGGGCTGTAACAGTGGAGACGAAGAGTGAGGTAGTAGTGATGAGTGGTAGGTAGTGGTATATGAGTAGTTATAGGTGGGTATGTGTAGGGTAGGTATAGTAGTATATATAGGTAGGTATTATAGGGGTAGGTATAATATAGTATTATAGGTGTATATATTTTAGTATTTTATTGTTTCCTCAAATCGTAAAAACCATTACTCTTTGGAAACAATAACGACAATGTTTTTGAAACAAACAACCACAATATCCTTTGAAACATTTGAAACAATAGCGAACCCTGGGTTGACGATGGGAAAAAGACCGTTACGAAATTCAAGGAAGTTGGTCAATTAAGATGAATGCCTTGTCAAGTAACAGAAAAACTTTGGAGATTTCTTTACAACAAAGCAGGAAGTTTGCGGTTCTGGACAAAGATAAGATTGACGATATTTCTACTTTTAGAAAATCTTAATTGCCTAACGGATTTCTGAAGTTCAGAACTGGGACAGAAGTGGGAGGAGAGTTCCCAGAGAATTCGACTTTTCATTGGTTATCGTAAAAGAAACTGGAGCGTTAATTGGACGGAGGGAACTGAAGAACCTGCCCAGACCGAGGGTACTAACCAACGGTTGAGCCGCAGGCCTACGTTGTAAATACCCAGGGGCGGAGAGTTTAAGTTGGAATGAAAATACACTTTTTCGAAAAACAGTTCAAGATTTTTTTTCTGGAGTGAGGTTGTTTCTATCTGGCAGTGTCCGAAATATTAGCTCTAAAACGCAAACTAAGTGATTATGAAACCCCTTGGTCATAAAGTTGTATATTTTATTAAGCATCAACGCAATAAGAAAATTTGCTAATATTTTCTCTTTAGCATCGTGCTTAAACTCTAGTGTTAATATTTCTAGCTTGCTTTATTCGCTTCAAATTTAATGCCGTTGTAAATATAGTTATCGGTAGTTCCAAATTTTAACTTTAATTTGCTATGGTGGTAACTGTCAATACAGCGACCGTTTACCTCTATTTTTTGATTCCAATACCAATACTACGAAAGTTAGGGATTTACTATCTTCTTTAACTTTGTTATTAAGGTCGTTTCTTCCAAGTTTAAACTAGCAAAATTTTCGATTAATGCTGATACAAATATTTAGACTTTAATTCTTATCGGAGTTTATTTATTGGCGAAATTTCAAACTGAACGGTTAAATTGGGAACCTTCAATATCAACACCTAGTGATTGATATATGACGTTCTTTACGTGTCGTGATTGATGTCTCTTCGTCCTAGAGATGAGGGTTCCAGCAGGTTTGAGTTTTGTTTCATTTGTAATCGAGGCCAATTGGTAGTGTCAAAATTTCCTTTTTCGTTTTATTCTTTAGGTATGCTACTTTGTGTGGTCCCTGATGTCCTCTCGAAACAAATCGTAATCGACAGTTGTTATGCGTTCCTGTAGAATGTTTTCCTATTTATAGTGGTCATACTTAGTTGCGACGAGGTGATAAAAAATTTTTGAAATTGCTAAAATTACATCCGTTGCATCCGACGTTTTCTTTTATTATATTGCACAACCCATCTCCAGAAACGTGTACTCTAATGTACGGCTTCTCTCGTAGCCGTATATGCTATAAGGTTAAAATATTTTAATGGAATTAGTGAATGTGTTGTGTTATTATTGTTGAAAGAGGTCCCTATACAAACTCTGTGATTCACAAAAAAGGAATGGGATCCTAACCTTTCCACACCATTATTTAATATCATACAACCATCTTAATATGCCTGTTCTAATTTCAGTAGACTCATCGTTAGATTACTAACATTCTTGAAGTTGCAAACACCTAGCCATTAACAATCTTATTTCGACTTCTTTAACCACCTTTTTTTTCCAATCTGTGCACGACTCTCAACCTTCCTTATATCTATGACAAGGGACTCTGTACACGGCAGGTCTACGAAGTATATGAATGCGACTTCGTAGGGCATGGTGGAACCTTTCATGACCCTTCTGGTCATCTGTTATAACTCTTCTTCTCGCGTTTGAGTGATAATTGGTGCAATAGATCGGTATCTTACTGAATCTCAATATCTCTCCCTGCATATATATCCACACTCATATGATATATTTTTATGACACAAATACTATACCTAAAATTGGCCAGAGAATTCCACCTTTGATCCCTTTATTCGAATGATAGTATTATCAGAGAATAATCAATGAAGGTGGGAACTTTGGGAAAATGTATTGACAAATTATAGAGTATCACAAAACAACATATACAGTCCACTTACATCTCCTTTCATTAACTTCTTACTCTATCTAAATTGTCAAAACATTTAAATTGGCCCTTATACGAACCGGATCGGAAGCAATATTAAAGACTGCAACCATGGTTGCAGAATAATATTGCCAAGATCTTCCAAAAGAACTTGTGTGCTAAGTGACCTTTTTTCGTATTATTATTATTATTATTATTATTATTATTATTATTATTATTATTATTATTATTATTATTATTATTATTATTATTGCCTTTGTTATTATTATTATTATTATTATTATATTTATTATTATTATTATTATTATTATTATATATTATTATTCTTATTATTATTATTTATTAATTATTTATTATTATTATTATTATTATTTATTGTTGCAATTTCGCTTTCAATCGTCTCAAGAGCTTATTTATTGTGTTCTTGGTAATTTCTGTGTGCTATTAGCCTCTATCATAAATAGATTATAATTTCCATTTTTTGTATATTATTTTCATTCTTTAGCAATTGGCCAATAATTATATACCGGGGGATATTATAGAAAGGTGGTCCATGTTCAATAGCGTTTTAGTGGAGTCTAGATCGGTTTTCTTGTCAATATTTCGTGTGCTTTAGTGCCACTCCTTCTCATGATTTATATTTCCATTTTGTATATATTTCATTCTTGCAATTGCAATAATTATATACCAGGGGATATGATTAAAGAGGTTCTATCTTCAGCACATTTTGAAGCAAGGTAGTGCTTCTTTTGCTTATTTTCTTTTTTGTTATTTATTTTCTTTTCTTTAAACATTTTGTTTCCGTTATTTTTATATATATATGGTTCATACTTGCATTGCAATCGTTGTATTGTATTGAGAAGAATATGGGAAATGGGTTCCCTATTTTTTAGCATATTTTTTGAGAGCATAGGTAGCTGCTTAGTTTTTGCGATTCACTATTTGTTATTATCTTCCTTCTTTTATTCCTTGCTCTCCGTTATTTATATATTAAATTTGGGTCCTACTTGCAATTGCAACAACACACCTATCATAATATCATCAATTGTTATGTTGATTTAGAGCAAGATTCGATCTTAAGGAAAGTGCTAATTTTAGCACATTCGGGAGAAGCACAGTGCTCTCTGTGTGAATTTTGTTATTTTAGTCCTCCTTTTACTTTCCTTTTCCCTTGTTCTATTATTATTATTATTATTATTATTATTATTATTATTATTATTATTATTATTATTATTATTATTATTATTATTTTATTATTATTATTATTTATTAATTATTATTATTATTATTATTATATTATTTATTATTATCATTATTATTATTATTATTATTATTATTATATGTGTGGAACTTTGAGAATCTCTTGTGGAGCTTTGTGGTTGTTGTTGATCATTGTTGTCTTTGACATACACACACACACACAGTCTCACATACACATACGAACACACATGTGTGTGTAATATTCTTCGATTTCGTTTTTGAATTTTGTGTTTGTTTGTTACTGTTTTTGTCTCTGTAGATACCCACGCAGTCTCACATACACATGCGAATACACATGTATGTGTAGTATTTTTCGATTTCTCTTTTGAAATTTGTGTTTGTTTGTTATTGTTTTTGTCTCTGCGGATACACACACAGTCTCTCATACACATACGAATACACATGTGTGTGTAGTATTTTTCGATTTCTCTTTTGAAATTTGTGTTGTTTGTTATTGTTTTTGTCTCTGCGGATACACACACAGTCTCTCATACACATACGAATACACATGTGTGTGTGATATTTTTCGATTTTTTTTTGAATTTCTGTGTGTATCTGTTATTGTTTTTGTCTCTATAGACACACACATATACGCACATTCACACACCCCTGTGTGAATTTTTTCAATTTTTTTATTTTTTATTTTTTCCATTTTAGCTTCGTTTGTTGTGTTTGTGTTTAACTGTTGTCATTGCTCTGAGGACACACACAGTATACACATACGAACGCACATGTGTGTGTAGTATTTTTCGATTTCTCTTTTGAAATTTGTGTTTGTTGTTATTGGTTTTGTCTCTGTAGATACACACGCAGTCTCACATACACATGCGAATACACATGTATGTGTAGTATTTTTCGATTTCTCTTTTGAAAGTTGTGTTTGTTTGTTATTGTTTTTGTCTCTATAGACACACACATATACGCACATTCACACACCCCTGTGTGAATTTTTTCAATTTTTTTATTTTTTATTTTTTCCATTTTAGCTTTGTTTGTTGTGTTTGTGTTTAACTGTTGTCATTGCTCTGAGGACACACACAGTATACACATACGAACGCACATGTGTGTGTAGTATTTTTCGATTTCTCTTTTGAAATTTGTGTTTGTTGTTATTGGTTTTGTCTCTATAGACACACACACAGCCATACACACACGCTTTAGTGTGTATTATTTTTTGGATTTTTTTTTTTTTCAGAAAATCATAACAATTTATCAGTCTTATTATTATTAATATTGATATTATTGATACTATCTGTATTAAAATCAAATTTGAGAACATTTTCTGCCTAACTTTGGCACAGGACTCTGCGCCGCACTATATATTCCCCATAAACCAGGAAAACATAAAGTAAGTCTGGTGAATTTTTGTTTGTGTATATATTTTTCTTTTTTTTATTCTTGTATGAGCTTAGTCATAAGTTAGTCTAAGATTAGACACTAAGCCATAGTTTTAAGTTTCTCTGCAACGCTTTTACCTGCATGCGCTTTCTATCGCTCCTACCCCTCACTTATTTTCAGGAAGTAAAACACAGGAGAATTTTTTTTTGATAACATAGTACGATTATTGTGTGTTTAAGGGTATTGGAGCATTCCTAGAGATCTTTCGCACAGACAACCCCTTACTTGGGCCTTGCTGGCGGTCAGCGACGCCGTCGTCAGTTGGTTCGTACTGAAAGGAATTTTTCTCTTTCCTGCTTTTTCCCTTTGGATACGAATGCGTACGCGTCTATTACTACGGGTACTTCATGGGGGTGCGGCCTGCGCAGTCGACACCTTAACGGCAGAAGATGGGGATAAATACTCCTGGGACTCCCCTTCCGCAAGATTTGAATTTGAGCCCCCGACCCAGGATTAACCAAACAAAATTAGAGGCCAGCCACAAAATCAGAAAAACAAACCAAAACGGGTGAAGTTCGCCGGAACGACAGAGAGATGCCCTCAGTCAGAACGCCTCTGCGGAAATGACCGAGCTGAAGGGAGTTGGTGGGGTAAGACGCGGATTCCTCGGCAGGGAACATGCCTTTAGCCCTTTAGTACAGCATTTGGAGGAGTACTCTTATCCCAGTTGGAGGAGCGAGCGTCGTGATCCAAGGATATACCTTGATCGCGAACGATTTTATGACTGACATATTGCGGACGAGTTAGTGAAGACTTCACCTGCTATCCGTAAAGCGATCACGCGCCGGCAACAACACTTTAGCCGCCAGAGAGAGGGTCAGTCACAGAACGAGTCGATCCCCTTCACCATCGAGAGCCTCTTGTTGTTCGGGGGGTCGGCGGGCTCCCACGCTTTTCAAGGCCCCCACCAGGAACCTACCTACCTTCGGCGGGGACCCTCTGGAGTTCGCTAGCTATATAGAGTCATTTGAAGCCATGGTTAACGGACATAATTATGATCCCATCGAAAAACTCCACGCTTTACTCCAGAGCTTGCGTGGGGATGCCAAGCAATTAGTGTCAGGGTTCGCAGTGAGGGGAGAAAACTATAGCATTGCGCTATCTCTTCTCAAGAACAACTATGGTGACAAGTCAAAGCTCATAGAGACCCTCATTGCCCGGTTAGGCGGGCTCCCTAGCCCTAAACATACTTACGCCGACCTCTTCAAGTTCAAAGCTGACGTGACTTGCTTCACAGAGTCTCTGAAGAACCAAGAAGTAATTGGGGACTGTCGGGGTTGTTCCATTATCCTAGGGACCCAGTTATCTTTCAAATTGCCAGCGGAAGTTAAGGAAAGAATCCCTTGGGTCGACGCGCGTAAGAGCTGGACGATCCAATCAGTCTTGGACCTGGTTGACCAGGCCCTCGGATTCTTGCAGGCCGCCAAACCTTTTACGAACAAACCGAAGACCAATCCCGACCCCCAAAGGAGGGAGGAAACTTCGAGGGGTTACGTGGATAAACGACCGAGCGGTAACAACAAGCAGAAAACTTCCACAGTGTTAAGCACTACGGGAAATAAACCAGCATTTCCCAAGAACCAGCCTCCGAGGCAGGACAGAAACCCTGTCAGATCGGACAAGCGAAGTTGTCGATTCTGCAAGGAGGAGCACTTCCCATCTGAATGTACTATGCTTCCAACGCCAGAGATGAGACCTAACAGTGGTTTAGGAAGTCGCGGCTGTGTGAAAAGATGCCTGGCGGAAATGCAATGCCACAGCAGATCCTGTATACGCTGGGCCTGTCTTCGTTGCGGGCACCGGACCATCACATCGTATTTTGCCCTCAACCAATCTCTCGAGCTGGTAGCCGCCCACGAGCACCACCAGATCCGCAGGGCCCAGGATCCTCAGGGGGCCCCGCATCAAGCAATTATGCTGCTCTATGTTCTGGGGGTAAAGGTATGGCACTTCCGTTGGCCGATTTGATTGTATCCAACGGGGCTGACACCCTTACTCTTAGAACGTTGTGTGATGGGGGGAGTCAGAAAACTTTGATTTCTAAATCCGCGGTTCAAAAATTACAATGCGTACCCATTTCCCAGGTCGAGATTGCCATCAATGGAATCAACCAGCAGGGCGTAGCAGCCCCTCATGATGTCGTCACTCTCCAAGTCAAAACGAAAGAAGGTACGATCCCCATCACCGCTATTGTGGTGGAGCACCTGCCCTCTAATCTGCAGATTCCTGGCTTGGTCAAAACCACCCGAATGCTTCGCAGACAACATGTACACCTTGCTCATCCTTACCCGGACAGCGACGTGATTAATCAAATCCAGCTCCTGATCGGCGTGGATCACCTGGGGAAATTCCTGAAGTCGTGTGAGTACCCGCTTCGGGCGTGTGACCTTATGAATGACCAAATGTGGCAACATGATATGGGACTCTAACCCTTCCCTCGAAGAACATCCGTACTTCCAAGTTAGCGAGAGGGGATGTCCGCATTTAGAGCAGAAAAGTTCGGCTCACGCAAACGATTGGACGACCCGATCTTGACTGTGTCATCAGACGTGAACAGCACTCCTATCCCTCCAGTGGAAGGGGTGGACGCAAGGCGCCCACCGGGTCCAGACCCCCTCGCCCCTCCGTCTGAGGATATCCTTCCGACCCGCGGAATCACAACCCCTGGAGAGCTTCCCCTCTCGTTGGAAGACGTGCAGGGTCCATGTGAGCAGCGGATACCGGGATCTGCGAACTACAATGTTGCTACTACAACGGTTGCCTTGGGCCATCCCCCACATCCAGAAGGGCGAAATGGGCACCCAACCCGGGCGCCCAACCGAGACAAGTGAATCATAACAATCAAACATTGAGCGGCTACACACGCACCATCATGGAATTCCATGCCTCCAAACCCCCAGCAAATAGGTAAGATGGATGTTGCCCGACGCCCGCCCGGGCCTGACAAGACGCCTCATAGCCTCCCCACACGACTACTAGGCCCCATCCACGACGGCGACGGCGGTCCCCCCCATACGACCAGATCTGGATCCATTCCGACTGTTGGTCACACTGATCACCCAACGATTGGTAATATAATGCCCGCCAACCACAACACAATTCACACAGAGCAAGAAAAACTACCTAGGGAGAGAGAGAGCACACAGCACGAAGAGAACCTTAGACCTTCGAAAATGGTCGCGTATGTATAGTCGTTACCCAGGCGGCGTGCAGGCACCCCTCTCTTTCCCGCAATCTACGCTTGGCATAGAGGGCGTTTGTGTAATAGCGTCCTTTAAAAGGTTGAGAGGGATGCTTCGTTGCATGTGAGAGTTACGCCGATGTTATCAAGAGATCAATAGAAAGGGGCTTCATTGAGAAGTTACTCCCATTACTCTGGCGAGATGCACGCCCCGAAAAGCCAAGCTGCCACCTATTTTACCCCACCAGGGTCCCGGAAGTCCCTCGTCCACAGCACAGCACCTGAGATTAGGTTTTGAATCTGGCTCTTAACAATCCTAGTCTTAATCAGTGCTTACACAGTGGACCTTCCCTCATCACTGATTTGACCAAGATCCTTCTGAAAATTCGGTTGAGACGCTACGCTACATCCTCGGACATAGAGAAGGCTTTTTTAGCCATACGTCTCAGGTTGGAAGATAGGGATTCCACGCGTTTTTTGTGGGTGAAAGATCCTTCTGACCCCAGAAGCCCTTTGGTCACCTATCGGTTCACTTCCGTCTTATTCGGAGCCACCTGCAGTCCATTTTTGCTGGCTGCCTGCATTCAGCACCACGTCCGAAACTCAGACACCGACTACGCAGAGATTATTCTGAACCAAATCTACGTGGACAATCTGTTCGGTACCTTTGACACCGAAGCAGAAGTGGAGATTTCTTTCTTCAGTCCCGGTCTCTCTTCGAAAAGGCCGGCCTCAATTTACGAGAGTGGGTGTCCAATTGTCCAGAAGCGAACGTGAAGTTCCGAGAGAACGATGCAGCCGCCGAAGACACTACGATTAAGGTTTTGGGTATGGAATGGGATACTAACGAGGACACCATTTCCTACCCCCTCAAGGTTGTCGCCTCGGAAGCGACCACCAAGAGGGCTATTTTGCAGAACCT
>JABUQX010041584.1:0-5000 GCA_015478945.1 Trachelipus rathkii
GACTCTTCCATCAACTGCCACAAGAGGAGAAATACTACCAATTAAAATATCGGTTTTCAATTACTTAGATGATGACATTCCAGTAAGTTTTATTATATATATATATATAATATATTTAATATATATAGTATATATATATATTACTTAATATATATATTATATTAACTATAATATATATATATATCTATACTTAATATATATATATATAATATATAATATATTATAATATATATACATAATTATATTATTGATGGCGTAGTGGTCACCTCACATAGACGTAGGCAGGATTTCATTTACGGGGGGCAAAGGTTGAGTGATATTATATGAATATAATAAATTATTATAGTAAAAATTGCAAGTTCAAATTAATTATAATATGATTAATTATAATATATCTTATATATTATATATACTTTATATATATAGTATATATATATATAATATCAATTTATATATATATATATATAATTTATATATATATATATATATATATATATATTATATATAAATAATTAATTAATTAATATATATTATATAAATATATATATATATATATATTTATATATATATATATATATAAATATATTAATTATATATATATATTATTAATATATATATATATTTTACTATATAATATATTATTATATATTATATATATATCTATATTATATATTATATATATATTAATATATATATATTATTATCAATATTATTATATATATTATATAATATATTATGAAATATATATATATATTAATATATATATTATTATATTATTTATATATATATATATAATATTAATTATATTAGATGTTGATAGTTTATGTGTGTTTGATGTTCGTCATAGTGATTTGAATTTTTATAGTTATAAGCTTAGTCAAATAATGAGTATGCGTGATTATTATGTCTCACCTATCATACCACTTGATTCAATAGTACGCTAGTGTGGTTGGATTTAACTTCAGATTTTTTTACCTTTTATTCACAAAAGTAGAACTAATATAAAAATTATTAATATATATATAAAGTATTTAGTTTTAATTATAATAAATTAAATATAAACATAAGTCTTAACTCAAAGCAGTATTTTAATTAAAAAAATTTTTGTGTTACTATCATAACTAACCTAACCTAATTAGGTATATATTTATATTTATCGAGGCGATATATTACTAGATAAAATAATTATAAATAATCAGAATAAATATATATAAACCAGTGTATATATATAAAATATATATAATATATATATACTATATATTATATATACTATATTTTGTATATTAGTAAGTTATATATAATACGATTATCGTGAAGACTTGAGCATTATAGGAGTTGATAATGAGAATTGGACAATATTTACATTTAAAAGTGGGGTGTTTGCAATATTGATCTGATAAAAATGAGAGCAAAAATAAATAATTGTATTTACATTTTATTTATGGCTTTGCAACAGGCGCTATGTCAGGTTAACAAGGCGAAGATATGTGGGCCGGGTGTTTTGGTGGGTAGGTATTCCGAACGTTTTATTTTATCAGGTAGTTACATCAATGAGAAGAAAAAATTTCATAGGAAGTGTAAAAAGTTTAGTTATTTGCGCATAAACAAGATATATATATTTATAAATATATATATATTATATATATATATGATGTAATCATATATATATCCTTATATATATTATATAATGAAGTAATGTGTATTAATATAACTACTATATTATATAATTATTATATAATATATATATATAATAATATATATATATATATAACTTATTAATTATTAAATCTTTTTTTTTTTTTTTTTGAGCTTTGTTTATTGCAAAACTTTTATGGAGGGTATAGTTCCGAGAGTAGTAAGGAGACGTATCTTGACCTTCGTTATACACATAAGGAAGGAAACTAGGAATATAGGGGAGTTAGTTTAGTGAAGTGTTGTAGGGAAAGATATATGCTGGTACATTATTTTGGTTGAAAAGAGTATGTCGAGTGACTGAAGGACTGAATTGGTGAAGAACAAGGTACATTTAAGAGTGGTAGAGGATGTGTGATGAAACATGAGAGAGAAGATGATAAATTGTATTTAGGTTTTCTGGATTTGCACCAGGCGTATGACAGGATTTAACAGGTGAAGCTTATGTGTCCGGGTGTTGTGTCAGATCATCCCTCGTTTTTTGTTGTGATAGAAGGATATGAGAATTGGAGGGAATTGGCTAATAATATGGCGGATGATTTATGTTTTATGTGGTGATTCTGAAGGGAGTTTGAGAAGATTGTTTAGAGGGGTTTTGAAGTAAATGTAGATAAGATAAAGGTTATAGTAGTGAGTGGGAGTCCGCGTTGTGAATTCATGTTTGATGGTGAGCAATTGGAGAACAATAGTGAATTTTAAAAAATATTTTAGAACATAATGTATTTAATAAAAGGGAACGTATTTTGCAGAAAGTTGTAGGAAAGTTTGAATTGGTAGGAAGATTGCGGTGCAATTAAATCCTTGGTGATGTGAAGGGACCTAGTCTTGAGTGAGCTATGAGTTTTTGCATGATAGGGTATGTTTTGTTACTTGTGTTTTATGTAATAGTCTAAGTGAAACATGGTCTGGATAATAAGAGGTGTAGATTAAGATACGATATAGTGTTCAGTATGGAACGCTTAGGGCATCGTTAGGTGTGAGAGAATGAAATGAGAATGTACGACATTTATGGAGAGAATAAACGACAGACAATTGGGATTTCTCTGGGTCATATGGGGAGTATGATGAGAGTCGGTTGGATTAAGCTGATGTATAGTGGTGAGTGTGCTGGGAATCGACCAGCTGGTAGACCGAAGGACAAGTGGATTGAGTCAGCAAGAATGCCTGAGGACAGGACTGTAGTTTGGGGCGAGGCAAGAGGAAAGGTGGCATATAGGAGTGAATTGCCGGGTTTTGTGTGAGGGAGGGGGGTACGGTTGTGTGCTTTGCCCAAGAGATGAACCCCCACATTGACGGTCCATAGCAGTCTCGTGAAACCCCTCTATGTGAATTTTTCTGATGGCGAGGATTTCACACTGGGGGTATAACGGGGACTTTCTTTCGACTGCGTCATGTTCTTCTGACTACTTTTCTGTACCGGTGTACTCAACGCATCTCACCCCCAATCTGGGGTTAGGAGGAAGATAATCATATATATATACTATCTATACTATATATATATATATTATATTTATATATAATATATTATATATATATATATATATATATTATATATATTATATAATATATATATATATATATTATTTATATATAGTAATTTATATTTATCTTATATAATATATGTATACTATATATATAATTATATATATATTATAATATATACTATATTATATATATTATATAACTAATATATATATTATTGATATATATATATATATATATATAATAATATACTCTACTCGTCAATAATTAATCGCACCACAAGTGTAATTGGCGAAGGAAGGGTAGAAAAGGTTGAAGAAACCGAAGACACCTTTATTGGACAATGACACTAACATGGTGGATTCCTCCGCAAAACCGTAGGGTTGATAGAGTGTGAGGCAAGGTGCAGCCCAAAGGGTCTCGCAGTAAGGGTTTGGAGGTTCGGCGCTGCAAACACACAATGTTGGTAGCTACGGCGACAGCCGCGGGGGTGTTGGGTCTGTCTTCATACCGTGTACTCCCTCTGGCATGGATGACTGCATGACAACGTATCGGCATGCTCTCGATCAGTCTGGACATGTGCCTGGACAGTGATTTTGATCATACGTCATGCAGTGCTGTCCTGCAGGTCCAGGGAGCGATCCGTGGAGGTGTTTGCAGCTGTCGGATCCAACGTTTCGGATATCCCACAAATGTTCGACTGGGCTGAAGGTCCGGACTATATGCTGGGCACTCCAACGCGTAACTTGAACCGTCCTATGGTAATCGTTCACACATTGGGCCTTGTCATGGCATTGGGATGAGAGAGTCACCGATGTAGGAGGCATATTGCACGACATATGTTTCCAAGTTGTCTGTGATATACCTTTACGCGTAAGGCACCTCCATCGAGATGTGAACTCCGTTGGCGCCCGATAAATATATGCTCCCAGACCTTAACCGGCGGGAACTGCAGCACATTTCATTGCGCGAACCTCTCAGTCGCTCGTTGGTATACTTCTAGCATGCTGTCCGAGGTGTACAGACACACTCACGACTCGTTCGTAAAGAGCAGGTTTGCCCAATCGTCAACCGTCAATGGGTTGTTGTTTCTGCCGAGCAAATGCAAGTCGCGCCCTTCGATTCGATGAGCTGTGGTGTGCGGGGGACCTATGGAATGCTTCCGGGCCGGTAATTTATGTTCCGCAAGGTGTCGACGGCACTTTAATTGTCAACTCACCCTGGTGCGTGTAAACTCCGCAGGTGTATCTGCAGATGCTGTGCTGCTGTGTGGCGCTCTGTAATACACGCAGACGTATAAATCCGGTTTTCACGGTGTCATGGCCTCTGGGCCTACTTGTCGTCGCCCTGTGATCATCGTGTTGCAGGGTTTCCTGGTACCGCTAAACCAACCTGTGCAATTGTTGTGTGCGCTAGACCGAACCGTCGAACCATGTGCCCGGTACCCGTGTCCTTCGGCGTTGAGTGTTGTTATCTGCCCACGCACTGATCTCTTGACGTTGACGCACAATTCTCTCCATGTTTATTCGCAGTCGCTTCGAACGTGAATGATCCCTCGCTCGATTATACCCGCGACATAACCTACCACCACGCGTCTTCTAGGTCTAGTTACCTGGTTTATGTTTTCCTAAATTTATCGCGTTGACGGCCCCAATATTTCCGCCATTCCTCGTCGGGTGGTACATAGTTACACTGATGCTGTCGTCTGGGTTGGTGTGGGGTTTCATGTTGTTAGGGGGCCTTCCCGTTTCCTGCGAGTGACATTTAAACTAGTGGGGCGTTATTTTTGATTAGTATATATATATATATTATATATATATATATAT
>JABUQX010041584.1:10000-17500 GCA_015478945.1 Trachelipus rathkii
TGCCTTAGACAATCTGAGATGACGCATAGGCTCAATGATTTTAGCTCACCTCCATCTTTGAAATAAACTACAAATGGGTGAAGGGTGGCTTGGGCATTGTTCCAGTGAAAACCCTGCACAGTATCTCGTATGACAGAACTATAGTTCTCAGCAGTCAAGAAGGATGAGCACTTCACCTGTTGACAAATTTTCCTTCAGCTCAGATATTTTGCTACACACCATTTTTTCAAGTATATCCTTACGCGTTTCAGTCCCAGGAAAAGCTGCTGTCATGAGTTTGACATTCTGGTTTATCTGACAAACAAATACCGAATGCACACCAGAGGCAGTTACTGCCTTCACCAAGTGGGACGCTCTTAAGGAGAGTATGGGAATTACGTGGAGGGAATTTAGAAGTGAGATCCCAGGAAAAATTTGGTGGATTATTCTGGCCGCCCTCGAAACAGCAGGAAATGAAATAAAGTAATAATTATAATAATTCCAAATAGTCCCAATAATATAATATAATAACAATAAATAAAAAAAACAGAAAACTAACAGAGTTGTCTTCCTAATTGGATGGACATCTGCATAACTGAATTTCCGGATAGGGGTAAAGCTAAGCTTTCCTCTATCGAAGGGTATTGGAAGGACAGATCGTCCAGTCCGTTGCCTCCGTCCGAGTAAATTTAAAAAAGATATTCAGAAATACCAGTCTAATCTTGCAACCAAGTAGGGAAAAGGTGATTTAAACATCATGAAAGAAGGTGAAATACAAAGATTATTTGTTATAGGATTATATGTACAGAAAATGGGAGATAACGAGCTATCTCACAATTGAGTAGATTCAATCTACAGTTAATACTTTCGGTTTAAAAACCGAATCAGACATATTAGCGATCTGATTCGATCGGAAAAGGAAATCTTGTTCAGCAACGAATAGAGATATACTGAGCAAGGCGAGTTATATTCTGTGCGTGAAGAGATATAGATGCAACAACAATATCACTTAACTGTGGGAATATTATACTCTTCTGTTGATCTGAATACAAATTGTCAATAGTGATGAGAAGGACAATGTGTTGTCCTATAATCTTGTGAGATTTATACCCCAAATGAACAATATTGATGACAATAACCGAGGACCAGATATGCGCTTCAAGCATACAGGCCTAAAGATGACAATAATTATGTCCCTGGGATAGCAATGATCCTATAACAAGCGTCCCAAGGATAGCAATGATCCTGTAACAAACGTCCCAAGGATAGCACCTGTAAGAATAGAATATGTAGAACGCATCATTCTTTCTGAAAGTATGAATAGGAGGTGCTATTGGGTAAATATCAAATACAAGTATAAATGTAAAGAGATATGATTACTCTTTGCGAAAGAATCGTCGGTTAAGGGTGAATCAAGTTCTATCGAAGTGTTAATCGTCGAAACAGCTCTTGACACTGTGTTAATCTGGAAATGTGGGACAGACAAAATCAGATCCCAACGTTTTATATGTATATGTTTCTATATGGCATGGGACATTAATTCATAACATAACTTGAGTACCACCTACTTCATGAGATGGTATAAGTTGACCTGGATAAATTCCTGATTGCGGTCCGGAAACAATATAAATCGAAAAACCTGTAACTTATATTTATATAGTCTTTCCAAATAAGAAATTTAAAAGATAATTATAATTTCAATAATAAAGAGGGTAAGGTATATATATATATATAGTATTTATATATATAAATATAATAAAATTATATATATATATATATATATATATATAATATATTATATCATATATATATTATATATATATATATATATATATATATATTACAAGAACAAATAAAATACATTTAATTTACAAAATGGTCAGCAACCAATGGTGATCATGAAATTACCATGGTGACCATGTACTGTATTAAAACGAGGACTCATAATAACGGTGGTAAAATGTACCGCCCATTATATCCCCCCACACCAAATCTAAACCCCCACCTCAAATTTCTACACCATTTTCTGTAGACGAGATGAGAGGAGAGGAGTAAGAGGATAGACCTGAGTGGATGAAGAGATGTTTTGTATGTTCAGAGAAAATTTCAGCGTGATGTAAATTGAAACCAGAACAGCAGTGGGATAGTCTTTCAGAATATCGGCAAATCGAGGACTCCAATCTTTGTTGATCCTTTTTCGATTAAAATAATGAAGATTCTGAATGGGAGGAGTCTATGATGGTCGGAACTTCTTCAACCGAAAAGTCAGGATCCGATTCAAAAACGGAAGTTTGCCTTTGATCACCATTTGTGAGGATTTTCCGCTTCTAAGCCATCGGTGTTAAAGACCAAATTACAAGGAAGTCAACAAAATGGTTCTACTTTGCAGGAGCGGCACGGCAAGACAAAGAGTTAGTAATATGTAAATGTTCAGCAAAGTATTAGTATGTGTATAAGAAGAGGTAGGTTGTTGTTAAATGGAGTAAAAATCGTTTTATGTATAAAATAAGCAGAAAGTCAGTCCAAAATAGGAACCGTCTGAGATATAGGTTAGCAGCAACGTGAGAAAGATAAGACTGAGTGCGTGTGGTCAGAGAGACTGAAAAACTACTGGTTTAGTAGGTTGTATGAATTTAGTGTAAGATGAATGAGGATGATGAAGACTGAAGAGAGAAGAGGATGAATAAAAAGATAAATAAAAATTTAAAAGTTGGGACAAAAAAAATTCCTTCGGATTCCTGTTTTAACTCCGTGATTCTTAATTCCAAAAAACTGGCGTCCGATATCTGGATATTGGTTATCCGCACAGCAAGCAGTCTATATTTATTACACCTATGAAATCGAGAAATAGGATAATTATAAGAGATATGAGACAAGATATTATAAAAGACTGGACTGTCTTCCTCTACTAATGTATTCCAACGGAGTGGACATTACATGGAACAAATCCATTACAGGCCCCATACGTCTGGTGAATGGACGTATGCGAAGGTTTTCCAACTTCTTATTGTCTATATGTATAATGGTGAGATAACTGTCACCCAACTGAACGTCTTTAAGATCGCCAATATTTTCGTCTACTATGGTGTAGGTGGGCGACGGTGCAGGTGACAGTGGAGATTGACTAGAAAGGAGATTCAATGGGGAAGGAATCTGAGAAATTCTATGGCTGAATCCAGAAAATTCAGTATTATGTGAACTATCAAACTGCAAAGATGGAAAACTTAATTGTCTTTCCGAGCTTGGTCGTTCAATTATGTTGCTACTAGTGAGATTTGTAGATTCGGAATCTAAAATATTACAACTTGGCTTTTCTTTGAAGAGTTCAAAAAAAGATGCCTTTTCTACTTCAAAAGTATGAAGGTTTATCGAACTGCGAATCTCCATAGAAGTATGAGAAACTGAACCAGGAGGAGTAGTTTCATGAATAGATGTGAGAACTGAGGGGTACTCTGGAACCATAAGGGATAGTCATGAGCATTCATGTCATAGTAATCTAGAGAAGGGGATACAGTGAACAAAATTGTCTCACTAGTAAGTCTTCTGAAATCTGGTAGGAACAGGAACAGTATCAACAACAGTTTCTTGTACAATGAAATTTTCCGGCATTGGCACTTGAGAGGAATCTACTACTACGACCGGTGTTAAATCTTATTTCGGAGAAGAAACCCGAATCTGCGGACGAACCGGTTGGAGATTCATTGGAGAAAGAACGGGAAGGATTTCCACTCATGGGTTCTGATAGTCTAAATGCAGCTATTTAGTCGTTCAAGTCTTGGCAATAGATTTTGGAGTTTGGAATATAATTCCAACGAAATTGGATCAAATTAAAGAAATCCTTCAAAATCATGTTCTTCCTCTTTAATTGGCTCGAAACTTAAATCGAATAAATGTGATTCCGAAGAAGAATCATCATTTTTAGAGGTGATGTAGGAAAAATCTGGATCTTCAGGTTCCTACACATCAACATCTTCCTCGGTGAAAAATTTCTCCCGAATCTCACGATTACGCAACAGATATCTTCGGAGATATGTTGGAATATCGATCCACCCTCGCAAGTGGGGAAAAATGAACTTTATCAAGTCTGCTAGAGGGATTGTTGAACCATCTGATGAGATACTTGATTCGGTTCTGATTTACTTCCTCTACCTTCCCATTTGTTTTTAAACTTTTGAAGGGTACCGTATCCAGTGTGGATGACCTTTTTGGCAACCTTCTGCCCCACTTTATAAGGTTTAAAGTTGGTACTACCTTCTTTCGAGTACTGAGGAAACTGTGTCGGAGAGTGGGACTTTTGCAAAAGAAAATCTGATGGAGACATTTGCAACGCACTATGAGAGGGATTGTAAATGAGGATCGAGGAAGAAAGTTCCTCATCCAAACTAGTTGGTTGTTCAAGAACTAAGCACATGACCTGAATGAGACTGCGGTTAAACCTCTTGTACACAAGCATTACTAGCTGGATGGAGTGGGGAAGTGCGTACGTGCTTAATGTTATGTTCTTTAAGAACGTTCTGAAACGTTTGGGAGGTAAATTCAGTGCCATTATCAGTAAGAATACGATTAGGTACCTTAGGTAGAAAAGGGAGTACCTGATGTTTTAACTTCTGTGAAACTGTTAAACTAGCTTTATCAGGTAAGGGAACAACAGAAACCAACTTGGAAAAGTGGTCGATTAGAACCATACAATATTTATTGCCATTGATAGTCTTGGGAAATTGCAACAAATCCATAGCACAGAGATCAAAAGGATAATTAGCGAGGATCTTAAGCATCGGAGGTGTGAAAACAAAAGAAAATATGTTTTGCTTTTGACATGTTGGGCAACAACGCACGATATCAAAAACTACTTGGTTCACCGGGGGTGCCAAAAGTATTTATAAATCACCTGTAATAGTTTGTTGAGCCAAATATGAGCACAAAAGAAATGGATACCTATCGTTACATGCATGAGAAAATCAAGAGAGAGAAATAAGATAAAGCATTCTCCTGACTTAGTCTTATAATATAGGATGTCGTTTTCAAGAAGAATCTGAGAACGGAACATCCTATATTGCTTACTTACTTGTTACCAATTAAAGACACTGATGTGCTATTGTAAACCTCGTAAAATAAGCTGCAAATCGTTATCATTAGCCTGATCATGCAGATTATCAATCTCATTGATACTAGGATCAGCTAATGCAACATTATTGAGCATCACTTTGACTGTATGTATTTGTGGATGCGATTTCTCTGCGACTGATGTCTGTGGCTACAATGATGAACCAGCTGTCTTTGAGCAAGGTCAAGATGTTCGTTGTCTCTTAAAGAACAGGTCTCTAGTATTAGTGCATGTTATTACATGTACTCATAAGGGACAACTAAAAACGGTGTAAGTTGTGTTTCAAATCCCCCTGAAATCTTAACTTTAAGTAGTCTGCATAGTGTGTTAATGGAATCCTTTCACTACCGCCAAATCCAATAATGGCCTTAATACCTACTACAAGTACCTTACCACCCAAGCTTGAAATGACCGAGGAACTAACCCCTGCCCCACTGTCAACTAAGCAATCATACTTGATGGTGGTATTGTTATCTAAAGCCACACATACGATCAGAGGATCGACATCAGCTTGGCAGAGATTAATAGTCACGACCATGTCATCAATATGGTCTTCTACGGTGTCTGCATTGTTAAGTGCAGCAAGTGAGAGAATTTTAATGTCTGGATTTGACATCTGCACGGAGTCGTAAGAGTCAGTTTTTCTATGTCTGAATCTAGTATATGAGATATCTCCACAGAACGGTTCCTTTCGGTGAAGGGCTTGAGTTTAAACCTCTGGAGTCATTCTTATTGAGCTCTACGGATACACCCATGCAACGGCCTTCGTAACGAGATGAAAATCACCAGTCACATGGATTGAGATAACGACGTTGCGGGCGAGCTATGTCCTGCGCATCTGTAGTTGTATGTTCGTTGTCCGCTTTGATATTATAGGTCCGGGTAACAATTTTATTTATAGCGCCAAAAGCCTATCTGTTCGGGAAATTCGGTTGATTATTTGCAGACCTCTGACTGTACTTGGTGTTTCGTATTGACAGTTAATACCAGCATGTAGTCCTTTACAAAAAGGGCAAAACACTCGGCGGGTATTAGAAGGAGACTGAGGTGGGGATCTCAGACTTACATTTAGCTCTTTCTACAATAACACTCACTCATAACATGCCCAACATCTTCACAATATTCACATCGCAACTGTCCCCTATTATTCGGGTTCTGGGAGGATGTGTTTGGGTTTCTATTCCAACCTTGTGTAGGAGTGTAGACAGTGAAGCATCGGTTATTTTTGTTTTGTTCATAGTCTCTGTAAAACCGACTCTTGTTATTGCATACAAAACTTGCAGAATCCCACCTGGTCACCTGGACCTTTTAGTGCATTTTAGATAGCTTTCAAACTACTCAGAAAAAGGCGTTTTTGCTTATAAATCTCGCCAGCATGCCTCCACAGCAACACGTCTTTCTTACCAGGACACATTTTTGTGAATTCATCATCCTGATAATGGGAAAATATCCTCTGCACAATTTTCTCTTACAAGAGTCCAGTTCTTCTTAGGTGGTACATCACCTAGTATGCCATTGTCTTTCTTTAGTTTCCTGGCACGCTTAACAAATTAAATGCCGACACCAAATTCCTCTGCAGTCTTCTCTCAGGTGTTAAGAAGCTTTATTCTCTCAAGGTCCAGTTGAGCAACTCGATCTTCTTTGAATTGTCAGCCCGCTTTCAATCTTACATACCTTTCATCAATGTTGGAGCATAATTTTGACCAGGATTTCAAGGTTGAAACTTTTGTACAGTCTTCATCAATAATCAGCAAAACTTTGAAAAAAAAAAGAGAAAAAAAAAAAAAATACCCAGCCAATAAAGCTTAACCTAAGTTTATGTTACTGAGACACTAAAAAGCACATTTAATGATTTTAAGTTTTATGTTTTAAAAATGCATATTAAGTTTTAAAAAACTGTAAGTCACTTACTTGTGTAATATGTTTCCTGTGAACTGAGAAAGGATCAGCACAATACTTCCCTTAGACTTTCCATGATAAAGCACAATAATATATATATATATAGTATATATATATATATATTATATATATATATATAATAATATATATATAATTATATATATATATACTTAATATATATATATATAATAGTATAATATATATATAATATATATAATGATATATATTAATAGACTTGAAATATTTCAAAATCAGTTACTTTAAATTTATTAGCGGTACCCGTACTTACTCGTCTACTTGAGAGAAAAAGGGGTAGCGTTATCGTTATATTTTAAAATTTTGAAGCGTTAACCATTACTCGTTATATTTACGGCGTTACTTTCGTCCAGTTTCGGCTTAATAATTAAGTTTTACAGTTTGGTACATGTCAATACATATTTACTGCTGAATAAATCATAAGATTCACCCTTTTGATCTCACACTCATTTGTCTATCTTTCAGTATGGGATAAACACTGC
>JABUQX010041584.1:22500-25110 GCA_015478945.1 Trachelipus rathkii
CCAGCTATACAAGGGCTCATCCGCCCTTTTTATGGAGTACTGTTCTCATATCTGAGGGGGGGGGGCTTGGCTTCCACCCGGCCTTTTGATAGGGTCGAGTCAAAGGCCAAAGGCTATAAACTGTTCTTTTGTGCTTTCTCTCTTATTTCTAGTAGGCACCCATCGCGAAAGTGCTCGATCCGAACTTATTATTTGCGTACACCCTACCTTTTATCTTACTCCCTCGTAGCACAAAGGGTGCCACACTCTGTGTTGATATTGTAAATCCAGGCCTAGTTCGCTGTGGTGCTTCCTCCTTTTCCGCCACCTCTGTTCTGTGGAATTCTCTTCCATCTCCTGTATGTCCTGCTGAATTAATCTTCCTCACTTTAAACCTGCGTCTGTGCTAATCTGCGTAATTTTGAGCTAGAGGAGTGAACTTTTAGCTACTACAGCCCCTTCCTTGAATTTGCTCGACTGTGGTTGGTGTGGACAACTGTAACAAAAAATCCTTAGGTGGGCAGATGTGGTAAATGAACTAAATGCAGCTCCTACTCACCCATCCAAAACATCATTAGATTATCCCAGAAATTCTCTTCAAAAATTACCCTCAGATGCATATTCTCAAACGCACACATACTCTTTACTTATTCAAACTTAATTTAACCTTTAGAATTCGAGCACTCACACACATAAAAATCTATCCATAAGCGTCTACCACAAATTCATTATCAGAACTTTGCAAATCTGTCTATCCCTCTATTCTATCCACACAACACAAACACATTTCACACCACACCCACTCATTTTCACCGTTTCCTTCCATCTCTGTTTCAGTCACAGCTAGCAAAATCAAATTTGCCCTTTCTCTATACATCCATCTCTTCTCATCACCATTTTTTCCTCTGACATTTCCATGTATCCATAGACGATTCTATTACATTTTCGCCACAAGATGAGGACGTCGATGACTGCGATTCACTCCCGTCTCTGACCATGCATTAGCATTCCCTGTGCAAAAGATCAAGTGGTCGTTGGCCACTCAACTCCAACTTACCACCATCACTTAGTTGCCTTCTACCATGCAGGACATATCGATCCTGGCAATTTTTTCCCCCAACATAGGATATAAAGGATATGTGGATGGTGTGTACGAATGTTGTCTAGAAAGAGGGTGTGGATATAAGTATGTGTATACTGATATGTGGATAAATGTGTGTCTCTAAGATGTCTGGATGATGAGTGTGGATATGACCGCAGAACAGAAAGGAACCATTAGGCACTGGACTGTCATACATACCATAAATAAATATATGTATATACATATTATATATATTATATATTATATATATATATATTATAATATACATATATATTATATATATTATATATATATATATCAATATACTATATATATATATATATACTATATATATATATATATATATATATATAATACTACATATATATATATATATTGAGTTTTTAATATTATCCCAAAATTCTTAACTATTTGTTCACATTTAATCGGCAAAATACATCGGCAGAAATTGCCGATGACGATTGAAAAAAAATTTGCCGATTTTTGCCGATGACCGATTATCGTCCATCAATAATAATATAGTATAATATATATTATTATATATATATATTATATATATATATATATATATAATTATATATATATAGTATATATATAATTATATATATATATATATATATATATATAAAATGTATATATATTTCCTGAAATTAAAGAAAGGATAATTAATTATAATATTTCATCATTCTATTGTACATTACATTGAGTAGGTTTATTTGCTGAAAACAGTATCTTATTTATGGTACGATTGTTCATTTAAATCTAATTCTATAATAAGGAAAAGTGGTAAATAAGTCCACTATCCAGTAAGTGTTCTTAGAAGGAGTTTATTTGAGATAACTATTCAAAATTGAAGTTGTACATCCGCTTTTATGCTGGCGAAAAATTTCATTGTCAATCAAGACTCTACATAGTCACCACAGGGCCCCAAACATGGTGACTGCCAAGGGGTTATATCTTTCTATTTTCATCAATTTTCTGATGACTATAAATCAGTAATATGGTTAATTTTACATAATTGCATCTGCTTTACTACCCAAATAACAACAAACCAGAAATACTGCGACTGTACGGTGTTACGAATGACCCATAGCCCTGAGATCAAAATCTTTTAAAAAAGGTCAATACGAACAAAAATTTTCATTTTTTACAATTTTAATAGATAAGTAAGTTTTTAATCTCGGTTAATTCCATATTCTGAAAGAACAGTCAAAAGTAACCTCAAGGGTACAATTCCATCGTTTCTATCTATGGAAGTGAAGATTGCCTCCAAAAACCGTTACATCAATTTGTTTTTTAATGAAGCTGTGAAAAAGGCAGGAACAGCCAATTTCAAAGGGCCACCAAAATTTTGACAGCATTGGAAGATTTCACATTAAAACTAAGATTTTTTCATATCTGGTGTAGGGCTCATAATATGCAGGTTTTTATTAAAAAACTGGATTGGTGACCTGGGTAGCCACTGGGTTAACTTCCTTTGAGCTAATAGATATATATATATAAATATATAAATATATATATATATATTT
>JABUQX010041585.1:0-15000 GCA_015478945.1 Trachelipus rathkii
CCTTCTAAGCGAGCGCTTAAAACGCGGCGGATAGAGAACGCGATCACTGAAACGCTTAGTTGAATAAGCAAATGATTATAGGCGTTTTGACAAGAATAAATAGTAATGAATTTTGACCTATTCCAACTGGCGTTGGCAAAGCGTTTGAAAAAACGCGCGCTTGAACACGCGACGGTTAACGCCTTCCCTTAAGCGGTTTTTTTATAAAAAAGGATCCGAGTTTAGTTTCGGCTTTAAGATTAATTTTCTTGCTCTCTAGTGTATAAGACACTATTGTTACAATTAATGATAATATTAATAATTAATTATAAGTATAATAATACATAATAATAATAATAATAATAATAAATAATAATCATAATAATAATTAATTAATATAATAAATCAATATTATAATAATTGGAATAATAATCAATAATAATAATATAATATTAATAAATAATAAATTAATAATTAAATATTAATAATTATAAAATAGATAGATAAAATTAAATAAAAATATGAATGAATAATAATAATAATAATAATATAATAATAATAATAATAATAATCATACATAATAATATGGATATATAATAATAATAATAAATAATAATTAATAATACTAATCATATAAATATAATTATAATAATAATAATTAAATTATAATCAAATAATTAACATAATAATATAATAATAATAATTATAATAATAGTATATAATAATAATAATAATAATAATAATAATAATAATAAATAATAATAATAATATAATAATAATAATAATAATTATATAAGTAATAATAATATAATAATAATAATATAATATAATATAAAATAGATAATAAAATAGATTTTCATATTTTTCGTAAAAATTTTAGCACTTATACATTTTGTTTTTTATTTAAACTTTACAAACTAATGACAATTATATAATTATCTTTTTATATATTATTAGTTTTTTAATAATTTCAATAATTATTTTTTTTTTTTGGCAATTTCTTTATTATATAGTTATTAAGGTCCATTATATCCCAAACATATATAATTATAAAATAAAAAATTAAAAAAAATATAATAATATAATAATAATAATAATAATAATATAATAATATCAAAAAAATAATAATAGATAATCAATAATAAAATAATCATATAGATATAATATAATAATAATATACTAATAATAATAATAGAAATAATAATGAATAAATAACTGAATAATAATAATAATGAATAAAATAATAATATATAATAAAAATAAATATATAATAATATAATATAATGATAATATAATAATGATAAAATAATAATAATGATAATGAATAATAATAATAATATAATAATAATAATCCTAAAAAACTAATATTAGCATTTATGATTTTGATGGTTTTTCAAGCCTCCTGAAAAGTATTTTTTTCAACAGGAGATAATGTTTCACAACTACGAAAGATAAATACTATTTGAGTTCTTGTAATTAATTTTTTTAATTTTCGGTCCCGTCATACTTCAAGACATTTTCAAAGAATAGTTTTATTTTTTAGATTTAACGAATTGTTTGGGATAATTATAATCATAGGGTTTAAACAATGAACAAAATATAAATAGATTAAGAATTAATATTTTGAAAAAGTTAGAAAAGTTACATGGCATTATTTTGTTATTTAAGAAAACATGTTTAGAAATTGGACCGATTTCCAGTTACAGGTTTTATATTTGAGTGGAGGAGTAGTTTGGGTGTGGTGTGCCTCGTGAAGGAGCAACGATTCCTCGTAGGGGCTGAGGTCTCAAATGTTTCATGGTAAAAACGGACATGTCTTATCTGTGTAATGCATGGACGAAGAGTTTCTATTTAGTTGTTTGGTTATGGGAGAGTTGTGGGTTTTCTCGTTTAAGAAGATGGTTGAAATACTGGTGACTCGCTTGATGTTTTATGGTTGCAGACGGATTCTCATTGTTGGAGGATCTTGCGGTTATGTCATCGGTATAATACATTAAGAGATGAATAATAATGAATGTAGAAAATGAAAGTAAAGTAATGAATCGATGAGGGAGTATGTGAATAGATATGGAGATGATATATAAGTTATGGAATAAGAATAGATGAAAGGTTCAATGTATTCATATATAATAATAAAATTAATTTTTAGTCTTTTATAATTTTTAGTAATTATTTATAAGTTTTTATTTAATTTTTGCGTTGTGAAATTATCTAATTATATTTTATATTCACATAATTTTCAGTTGTTTTAATTATTTTTTTTATGTTCTTTTATATAATCTTAAAATAATTTATTGATAGGGCATGTATAATGGTTCATCATTGGAAGTGGGGGGTCGGGTTGTATTTTCGTTGTTAATGTTCGAGAAAGTTTAATTGGTTAGCGAGTAAATAGTATTAGGGAATTATGCGCAATTTATGTAAATTAGAATTACTAATAAACTAAAATTTATAAATATTTATTAATAAAACAAAATTCAAATAAATTTATAAATTATAATTACAAATTTATATTTTATCACAGATTTCGTATAATGTTTCGAAGCCAAATCATTTCTTATTTCTATATACTATAGTGATAGTAGGTACGCTGGGATAGTAGTAAGGGGTTATATAGTAGGGTAGGTATAAGTAGGGTATATGAGTAGTATATAATAAGCTATCAGTATAGAGGTAGGGGTATATAGTGTATGATATAGGTATATATATTATGATAGGTGTATAGGTGATAGGTACGATACGTGATATATAATCTGAGTATATAGTAGATTAGTAATAGTATTTCGCTATTGTTCCGGTGTTGCTGTTCAAAATTATTGGTACTGTTTGATAGCATTCTTATGTTTAAGGGTTAAATATCTCATTGCCGTGGTTCAAGTTCTTGAATAGTACTGGGTATATGCAGTGATATATAGTAGATATGATGAGTATATACTATAGGATAGTTAGGTATATATATATGCTATATATATATATTAGTATATAAGTATACGTACTGCTAGTAGTAGTATACTGATATGATATAGTGGGTATTGAACAGTAGTATGTATGTTAGTTAGGGTAGTAGGTATAATGAGGTTATTATATATATTATAGATGCAAATTAATTTGGCATTTTATATGATATATAGGTAGCTAGTATAGTAGTAGTAGAGTAACTATATATCGTGATGAGTAGGTAGTATAGATATGATATAGTATAGCGTATAGAGGTATATTGGGGGTAAATAGGTTATATATAGTGAGGTAGTAATAGTATATAGGTATAGGTCAGCGCGGTATATACGCGTAGGGTATTAGGTGAGGGTAGTATATAGTATAGTATTTGATATAGTATAGTATATATAGTTATGGATAGATGAAGCGCCGTTCAAAGACATCAGTAGTCGGCACTAAGCGACGCGGTACATAGGTATCGGGATGACTTACTGAGAGTATCTGAGTAGTATAGTATATAATGTATATATAAGAGTAGATAGTATGAAGTGGTAGAGTATATATATAGATATATATATAGCAGTAGCGTATCGAGTGTAGGTAGATAGGGTAGGTAGGTCTGATATCGATGCAGTGATGCTATAGCAATATTATTATATATATCGTAGTATATTCTATATATATATGATAGTATATATATAGCGTACTGGGCAGCTGGTAGCGTAGTGACGGCGTATGCGCGTGATACCGTAGTATAGTATGTAGTGATATAGTGATGAGTACGGTAGTAGTATGATATAGTATAGTAGTTATGAGGTGAATAGTATATATAGGTTGAGTATGATAATATAGTAGGTATAGTAGGTAGGTGAGTGTGATGATGTGAATATTGAGGTAGCTACGATAGATAGTGATAGTGATTATAAGACGTATGTATACAGGTATCAGGCATCGGTGGAAGTCGTGGAAAACTCTACTTCGTCCCGGCTGGTCACAGAAAGATGCGTTCTCTTCTTAGACAGAATGCGATAGATCTTCTTGTTCCTCTTGCTGGCAAGGCTTTGGGTTAATCGTGGTCTGGGGTAGATGGTTCGTTCTGTTCTGGTCTTGTAGTAAGTATTAGCTGGGCAGGTAGGCGGTCGGTAGTAGAGGCGGTGAGCGGTAGGGTAGGGTATTGGGTCGCATTAGGCGGTATAGTAGGCTGGTCGAGTAGGAGGAGTAGGGTAGGAGGGGTGAGTGAGGTATACCATGGCTGGGGTAGAGGGGGGTGTAGTAGGGAGTAGTTGGTAGCGTAGCTACTGGGCTAGGGGGTACTATCAGTAGGAGTATACGTATATGAGCGGTGGTAGTAGTATGAGTGGTATAGGTGGAGCGTGTGTGATAGGTATAGGGTAGTGCAGTAGATAGGTGGGTAGGGCCGTCAGTCGATCAGGGCGGGTGGAGTAGGGTAGGGTATAGGTAGGTAAGAGTACGGTAGGAGGTAGGGTAGGGGGGTAGGTAGCGGTAGTAGTGGGGTAGGTAGTGGAGGGTGGAGTGGGGCGACGGAGGTCTAGGTAGGATAGGTAGGGTGAGGTGAGGAGGGGGTGAGATAGGTGAGGGGGTAGGTAGTGATAGGTAGGAAGGAGGAGGGTATGATGGTATAGAGGGGCGCTATATAGCGGGGTAGGGGTGAGGGGTGTAGTATAGTAGCCATATGGTATCTATCACGTAGAAGGGGTAGAGGTAGGCCGGGAGTATATATAGGTAGTATCATGGGTGAGGATATAGGTAGGCTATAGGGCAGTGAGTAGTAGTTGAGTATAGTAGTAGGTAGACGTATAGCGCTGAGTAGCGTATACGAGTATGATATATATATAGGATTACCGGAGTACTAGTATATTAGGATGAGTGATGTAATGAGGTATATATTGATATATAGTGTAGTAGAGATACATCGACTAGTAGGTAGGCGTGTATCTAGTACGTGATATCAGTGAGGTAGATACCGCTGATAGGCGGTAGATATAGTACGGCATTAGTCAGGTGAGTATACGTAGCGGGTGTAGGTATAGTGAGTAGTAGGTACGGGTTAGGTATAAGGGTAGGTACGTGAAGGCCTGATATGAATTTATGATAGGGTATATACGGACTGCGGATGTTGTTAGTCGGCGGGCACGTAGGACATATGAATGGAAATCTGGGTTCGGAATAGAAGTGCTGGCGACAAAGGGTGGACCTCGTCTAATTTCCCTGTTCCGGGGGTGGTCTAAAGTGAGGACGGGTCACTGGCTCATCGTCTTGTATTAATATATTGCAATAATCGGTGGTGTTGTCCTACAGGGTTCTGCCTACACCTAATTTTTTTTAATTAATGGACCTAGGCTTCGTTACTCGTCGCATAAGACTTTCTAAGTGGAGATTATTAAATGAATCCTGTTACTTCATCACATACCACTCCATAGGGACGAATCCCTATACTTCTATTCGCTTTTCTTTTGAACGACGTTCCACAACATAGCGATTAACACATTTTTTTTCTTGAATTTCTAATTGAGGATGATAAAAGTATGGTCTTTGTGTAATATGCCGTCAAAAACTCAGTTTCTTATTCCTTTGGTTACTTCGGAGCCACAATCGGTTCGCATAGAATGCTCTCCGTCTCTGTGCTCTCTCTGCGTCTCTTGTCTCTCTGCGCTCTGCGGTCGGTGAGCTGTCTTCGTCTGGTCTCCTCCTGTTCTTTCGCCTCTCGTCTTCTCTCCTCGTCTCTCTCCTGCTGTGCTCCGTCGTCCGTCCGTCTCTCGCTCCTCCTCTTGCTCTCCTCTCTCATCCTCTACTCCTTTCTGCTCTCCCTCTGCTCATCTCACATCGTTTCTGATGAGAGGAGGCAGCCAGTGAGTGTTTCTCTCTCAGAGGGAGGAAAGTTCGGCGTCGCGTAAGAGGAGGTTGGTGGCTGGTGTTCTGAGCGCTGTCAGGAGCAGGGTCTGTCTGCCCCGCAAAGTTCTGCATTGTAGGAGGATCTCATTGCGACGCTGCGCCCATTGTGGTGAGTGTTCTCCTTACACCAACTCCCTTTGAGAAAGGTTTGCAATCGTGAAAGCTTTGAGCGAGAACTCATCAACTCGTGCCAACTGTCCACCATGGTTCTCGATCTCGTCGCTTTGGAACGTTTGTATCCACTCTCCTGAAACTACATCCGCGAGTCGCATACCTCCCTCCTCTAAGGAGAGAAGAGATCGCACGCGTGTCATTTCGTACTGGGATCAGCATGTGCTTAGACCTTTCTCTGATCAGAGCCCTCGCTGCTACCACCAAGCATCAGACGCGGTCGAAGGCTCATCTGATGCATGTGCCGGCCATCGTGGAGAGAGGTGATCCAGCTGCCCTCGGAGTAACTGCTTGGTGGTTGCAACGCCGCGCTGTGTTGTACTGTCGCACCAGTGTCCGGCAGAGTAACGGTGTGTGTGCGAGGCATCGTCAGCGCTTTAATTGAACCTTGAGCTGATATAGGGTTACGGAGGTATGGGGTAGGGTAGGAGCTAATAGAGCGTAGAGCGTGACCGTAGGTATGTATATAGTGCGTAGTAGGAGCACGCGGGTAAGGTACTAGATAAGATATAGAGTAGGTGGCCGGCGTAGGTAGGACTGTATGGTATTGAATATGGTACGGTAGAGGCTAGGTATAGTAGAGTATATGAGTAAGTTGAGATAGGAGTATGGGCACGGTGGGTACTGAGGGTAGTATAGGTCAGGGTTTGTACTAATGATAGTACGTGATAGCTAGGTATTATAGAGCGTAGAGTAGTAGTAGTCGTAGGTATAGGGTAGGGTGTGAGGGTGAGGTGAGGTGAGGGCGGCGGGAGCAGTAGTATGAGTAGGGAGATGGCTGATGTGGTGCGGAGAGTCAGGGGGTATTGATGTGGTAGGGGTAGGTGTAGGTATATCGTAGATAACTGTAGGGGCTAGTAGGTATGCGGGTGCTGGTAGCTAAGGGTAGTAGAGCGGGGTGGTCAGGGCTCGTGTGTAGTATATGGTTCGTAGTAGGATATGTAGGAGGGGTCATAGTATATTACTGAATGCGGCATTGCTATATTATATTCTCTATATCTATTGAATAGGAGTGAGATGGGAAGAAGAATCACGCGCCTGCGTAGGTTTTCACATTGTCTCGGGAGTGTCGATCTCTGGAGGCTGCTGAGGGCAACGTTGAGCGGGGCAAAGGGTGTGGCGACACTACGGCGCACGTGATGAGCTTAACGCGACAGAGCCGTCTCGTCAGTGAAGAAGGGGGGAATCAGTGTATGTGGCATGAGGGAATGGTAGGAGAACTGTGTGTAGAGCCGGGATTAGATAATAGGATTTGAGTAGTGTCGACAGTAGTTCAGCGGCCATAGAGTGCGAAGTAGGTATGTAGGGGGCGTATAGTATACTAGGTATAGTGACGGGCGCTATAGGGTGAATATGGGTGATGGAGTGGATAGAGGTATAAGATAGTATAGGTATGAGCGGGTTAGTATATAGGTAGGGTGGTATAGAGGCTAGGAATATAGTAGTCGGTGATAGCTATTATGACTATCGTATGAGATATACTGCAGGGTAGCAGGGGTAGGGTAGGTGTAGTAGTGGAGGTGGGTCGTAGGTGCAGTACGTAGTTGGCGGATGGGTAGCGGGTGGATGGAAAATACGCGCGCCCATGCGTAGTGTGTCAGTCAGGGCTGCGGGGGGCATATGAGAGCTGGATCCCGCAGAATGACGGGGCAAAGGTCTTTGAAGCAGGATACTGGCCAGCGGAGGGAGGCTAAAGAAGGAAGACAGCCCGAGAAATAGCTTTCAGCGTGTGACCGCGTCAGGTACTCCTGCCTTGGTGAGGCAGGAGCACGAGAGCCAGTCCGCGTGGACGAGCTGAAAGTATTCGCCGGTGTGTACTTGGTTCGTTAGGCGTAATAGGCGGGTATGTAGGTGCGAGAGGGACACTTGCTCACGCTCATGTGCGTCGTAGGGCGCGACGATCGAATCCACTAGGGGAATGTGAAAGATGCAGCATGAGGAGGGCTTGATTTCTTACTATAGGGGTGAGTAGATGGGGCTATACGGGACGTAGAAGGGGAGTAGGAGGGTAGTGAGTAGTGACGTATAGAGTAGTAGCTAGTGAGTATGATGGTGAGGGTATACGTAGAGTACTATGTAGGGTCGCAGGTACTAATAGGGGGTAGAGAGGAGGGGGTAGATCGTAAGGTAGGGGCTTGGGACGTCGGCATGCCCAAGGATATGCTGTACACATACCAATAGTTATGTGAGGAGAGTCGCGTGAGAAGGAGTTTCTTGATCTGATGCGTGCCGAGCGGTGATGTGTGTGAGGTGATGTTGAGCGAGAAGGGTTGCGTCGTTAGCGGAGTGGTAGGCATCATTGATCTGTCATGGGTGAGAGAGGACAGTAGTACACAAGGGTCGATATTGGGTGGGTGGTGCTTGAGCGACGAGCTTCATGAGGAGAAGGCTCCTGTGCGATAACGTAGCAATATGGTTGCGTGAGATGCGGGTCTTCTGCCCGTGAGATGTTGCGTAGTAATTACTGCTGGTGAAAGGATTGCTATGATCCCACGCCGCTTTCTCGTCTCTCTCTCTCTCTCTTTCTGTCTCTCTCTCTTCCATTTTCTAGATGGCTTCGGCTCTCTCTCTCTCTCTCTCGCGCTCTCGTGCTCTCGCTCTCCTCTGCTCGCTCCTCTCTCGCTCTCTCTCGGCAACCATGTCCCCCACGCGCTCGCCCACTCGGGATCTAGAAGAGAAGGGTAAAAATAGAGGCTATAGAGTTTTTCAGAGTTTGGCGAATGAGATTATTTAGAGGCGCATCAGATTATCGAGTGGAACGAGTAGAAATGGGGGGAAGTGTATGCTAGCCAGACAGTGTAAGTGCAGGTAGGAGAAGATAGGGAGGGCGCGCGTATACGGGAGGGGGTAGGGGAGGGGGGTGATTAGGGGGGGTGATAGGGGGGGGGGCGGGGGGGGGGTGACATAGGGGGTGGTGAGTAGTAGAGGGGGGGGGCGGAGTATAGTGGGGGGTAGTAGGGGGGGGCGGGGGGGGGTAGGGGATGAGGTAGTGAGTGAGGGAGGTGAGGGGTGGGTAGGATGAGGGAGGCGGGGGAGTAGATCATATATAGTAGGTATATTAGTATAGGTGGTATATGTCGTGGGAGGTATACATAATAGGACCTAGATTTAGAGAGCGTATAGGGAGGAGGGAGTATGGGGGTAGGTAGGGGAGGGGTGGGGTAGTATAGGAGGAGGGAGGTGACGGTATGATAGGTATATAGGGAGAGAAAGAGTGAGGGAGGGGTGGGGTGTGTGATTGATTAGAGAGTATGTAAGGCGAGTATATATATAATTATATAACATATATAATTATGTGTGTCATATATTATATTATATTATTATATATATATATATATATATATTAGTATATATATAATTATAATATAATAATATAGTATAGTATATATATATACACATATATATACATATACATAGTAGTAATAATATATATATTATATAATCTATATGATATAGTATATATATTATCATATATCAATCATATATGGAGAGGGCTAATATATTATTTATATAACATAGATATTATAATAATCAAAAATAATTTCTTTTTATAGTTTTATAATATTTTAAGAAAATTAGTTCAATAAATAATAATAATAATAATGAATTAATGAATAATAATAAATTATGAATAATAAATATAATAAAATAAATTAATGAAAATATATTAATAATACTAAGAATAAGAATAAGAATGACAATTAAATCATAATAAATAAGAATAAATATACAATAAAATAATATATATAAATAATAATAATAATATAATAATAATTAATAATATAATATGACATATAATAATATGAATAATATAATAATAATAATAATAAAATAATTAATAATATAATGAATTAATTATTATCTATTATTATTATTATAGTTACTTGATTATTATTATATATTATTCTTTCTTCTTCTTTTCTTCTTCTTCTTCTCTTTCTTCTTCTCTCTTCTCTTCTTTCTTCTTCTTCTTCTTCTTCTCTCTTCTCTTCTTCTTCTTCTTCGGTCTTCTTCTTCTTCTTCTTCTTCTTCTTCTTCTTCTTCTTTTCTTCTTCTTCTCTTCTTCCTTCTTATTTTTATTATTTATTATTATTATATATTTATTATTTTATTATTATTATTATATAATTATTATTCATTTTTACTATATATGTCATAATTATTATTTATCAATTATATTATTATTCATTATATATATATTATTCTCATATATTATTACGTAATAATATGATCGCAGCTGAAAGTTGGACGAAATTCCTCGTTAACATATATAATACCCATAATACTTGAATATACTTCTCCGTGATTTATATAAAACAATCACTTAATTATACCATCTGAAAGAAAGCACTTTGGCATTGTGTTCATCTTAACGTTAAGAGAGTACTTCATTAAACATTACGAAAGATTTTCCTTAATTATTTCGCTATCAAAATATTATCCCGATGCTGTCGTCTCAGCGAGAACTTTTCTAATGCTAAATAAAGAGCTGATTATGCGCATCAGATATAAGCGGATACCATATGTTAGACCGGAAAATAAAAGAGGAGGGGGAATCTCTATTACCTTTAAAATGATTATTTTTTATACCACTGCTAGAATTCTCACAATCGAGAACACTAGTACGAGTTCTTTGCCGTCGCGTTGCTTGAATAAATCTTTCAATATGAAAATGTAGGCTATTAGCCGCCCCCAAACGCCGTCAAAAAGGAATTATAAAATCTCTCGAATTATAATGCCAACATACTTGCGGTATACAAAGGTAATAAAATTGCCGTAGATTTCGAACATTGATTGTAGGTGATAATAGTTTCCTCTTCTGGGAACATATGCTTTATACAATGTAATGATGTCAAATGGAATGATTAATTACATAACCGTACCAACCCGGCCTAATACCATTATGAACAGAAATCCAACCTTTAATCGACCATGTATGGGCATATTGAGGTGATAATTAATCTTCTTGTAATCAAGACAGTATATTTCGATGCATTATCCCTGCCGTTGTAACCAATTCCGTATCGATAAGAACACACAAATCTTACACTATAAAATTACATGGCCGTATACGAAAAACGGCTCGGCGAAATTTAGAAATAAAATTAATCTGTGATTTCATTTTTCATAAATACAAATGAGGAGATAGACATACATACTAAATTAAGTAACTGGCTTTTTAAACTGCTTTATAACCAGCTATAATGATTCGTTCCCCGAATTAAAAACCAAGATTGGCAAAAAGGATTTAAGAATCCGTCGGATACACCTGGTATAGAAACTTCTATAAACAAAAGCATAAACTCTATAGAAATTATAAATAGGCTCATACTTTTCAAATTAATAATAATTACGATAAACAATTAAAAATCGTCATGAAGAAAGCAAGAGGAAATATTAATATCAATAAATCTTAATGTAGCATATCTGATTTCAAAACTACGTTAATTTCATCATCAATGCATATAAAAAAGCTAAATCAAAATACAATCAAAAATACGAACGAGAATAAGGGAGAGAATAATTAAAGACAAGGAATTGCCGAACAATCTCAAATTAAGCTCAGCTTTCGTTAAACATTGGTAAGCAAACTGCGGTAGGCAGGCCTCCAAGTCAACCCGCATTTGAAGACCTCCATGGTGACAGTGTAAACTCTCGCTTCTCTTTTTCAAAATATTGTGGCCTCTACAAGTCACATCCGATAATTCGCATGAACGTAAAAAAATAAGAAATGTGAAGATCTTTTTACGCAATTCAACCACATTTCAAAACCAAATTGCCGACATAAGTTGATCTCTTTAAGAAGACCTCTTTAACATCTCCCTTCACATCGGATTCCCGATGAAATTTTAATAAGTCTCATTGGTCACTCTACTGTGTCATACAAAAAAGGGGATAGTAACATTGATCAATTAATATTAGACGATCCAATTTCCAAACCGATTAGCAAGTTATTTGAAATTACTGTTGAAGCGCTTGGACAGAATATCTTCTAATATGAATAACATCTCTTTAACGGACCTTCACTTTTGGCTTTAGGAAAATAAGGTCTACACGATGCCCTCGTTTGCATGACGGAAAAAAATATACTGAAAATATAGAACACAAAAACTCATCTGCGCCTTGTTTTATTAGGATCTTAAAAAGGCTTTTGATTACAGATCAATCGTATTACGGTGCGACGAACAATGTTATAAAAATGGTACAGTTCCGGGAAATACACTCACAATGGTTTAAACATATATAGGAAGCGAGATCACACGTATATCAAACAGGTGAAGATATCGCTATCGGATAAAGCAAATTATTGTTGCGTGTGTCTACAAGGACTTATGACTTGCCTTACATCATTTACTCTTTATACTACTGACATATTCTACCTCACATATTTCTTCATGGTTTGCTTTTCCGGATGACATATCAATATTGAAATAAGTGTAGTAAAGACCAAGACATTCTATCAGAATAAAAACGATAGACACATTTAAACAAGATTTGCAACCATGATTCGATCTACCTAAAACTTACACTAAATGTACAAAAAAACTTCATACATTCTTATTAGCAATAAAACTATTAATGATAATAATAATAAAGATAAGGATGCAGTTTAGAAACGAGACTCATATGCAAAAATACTTGGGGGTAATATAGTTGATGAAAATTAACATTTAAAGCAACATATTTTTTAAAATCATTAGTGAGTATATTACTTGTTTCCAGACAATAAGTATTGTTATATTAGCAAAGTACTATTTCCTTCTATATATACTGTAAAAAGATATTATAAGCTCATGATCTATTCCTATCTTTTACTATAGTTGTCTCCCATATACGGCATACGCTTTTATAATAAAATTTCATTATTTTATTCAGACCGCGTATTAAATCTAGCTAAATGACGTTTTTTATTATGACGCAACCTAAAGCGCTGTCTATGAAGTCTTATATATCATTGACAATCATCCTTGTATTTAAAAAACTTTAATAATACTTGCATGTTCTGTATTAGATTTCTATTAAATTAGTTTCTCAACTTTTAAAAATTTGTCCTAAAATATCATTAAAATATTTAATTTTAGAAATGAATTTTATTTTGATTTTCGATTTTGGTTATCTAATTATCAAAATAAATCAAACCACAGAAGGAATGCTAGATGCACTACCGAACATAGTTCACATTCAACCGCCTATTTTAGATTCAGAAAAAGCTAGCACAAGCAGCTACGCTATTAAAGGAATGCGCGAACTGTATATACGAACTTGACCTGCTTAATTAAAAAATTGGAGAATCCTTAAAAGCATTATTTTAAATGTGAAAAAAACGTTATAGTTCGATTATATACTAATATTATTAGTATTAACTTATTATTATTTATTATTATATTATTGATTATTATTATTAATTTGATCTATATTATTATTATTATTATTTAGTTATTATATTATGTATTATTAATTATTGATTATATATTATTATTCATATATATTTTATTATCATTATGACTTAATATTCTTAGTAAATAATAATCTTAATATTTAGTAAATTACACATGCTTATAAATTATTATTATTATTATTATTATTATTATTATTATTATTATATTATATTATTATTATTATTTATTATTAATTATTATTATTATTATTGAATAATTATTATTATTTTTATGTCTGTGACTTCATAATGAAATTCTATAATTGTGTGATTCGTAAATTATTAATGTGGTGATTGGTAGTTTGTATTTATTATGTATCCATTTATTATCGTAATTATTGGATTTTATTATTAGTTATTATTATTATTGATATCATTATTTATTATTATTATTATTTATTATTATTATTATTATTATTATTGATTATTGATTATTGATTATAACTAATTGATCATTATTATTAATCATTTTTTATTATTATTATTATTATTATTATATTTATTATATTATATATTTATTTTATTATTAAATTATTCATTATTATGATATGATTAATTATTCAGTTATTTGATTAGGTGCTATTATTATTATTTATTATAGAGTGTTATGTATTATATGTATTATTATTATTTATTATTTTATTATATTATTATTATTATTATATGTATTTTTATCATCATATTTGCTACATGTTTTACACATATGTGAGTTACTGACCAGAGTATATTTCAAGTTTTTAACGATACGGCGCTAAAGAAAACTGTGGTAAACCACATAAATTTTGTTGGCTGCCATAGATTAGAGGTGTATGTTATCGGTTCATTCGATAGGTTTTATCTGTATTGATGGTATGTACGACTCTTTCGGGCTACTATTAAGTTTCTTGAATTCAGTAATGATCGTTATCTATTATTTTGATACTTTGATATTTCCTATTCTGTACTAAACCTATATTATTATTATTTTATAATAAATTATCAATCTTATCCTCCTTGAGTATTATTAAATTAAATAAATTAGTATCATTCTTAATCCAATTATTGAAATGAAATAAAAAATTAATGTCCTTCTATCCTTTAACTTTTCTTTTATTCTTCTTTTTTTTTATCTATTATTATTGATTATATTATTATTATTATTATTATTGATTCATTATTATTACTTATTATATGTTAATTCATCAATATCTATTATTCTTCTATAAAATGCCTTTAATTTAATTGTAATTGTTATTTCATTTGTGCTGTTAATAATGTATGTTATTATTATTATTATTATTTATTATTGGTTATATAAATATTAATTTATAAGAGATACTTTTCTGTTTTCTAAATTCTTATTTTATTATTTTATTTTTGAAAAAAAAAATTAATCCTTTTAATTTCTTCTGCTAAATTCAATTCAATTTTGGAACGGAAAGTAAGAATTCATTTTGTAAGTTATTACTATTAGTTTCGATATACAATAGCTATAGTGATTTGTTGATTTGCTGTAAATATTATTCTTATACATTATTTTATATTATTTAATTATTATTTATTATTATTGAGTATTATTATTT
>JABUQX010041585.1:32500-37500 GCA_015478945.1 Trachelipus rathkii
AAAACTTTTTAGTCAATCTTTTTATTTTAATTTTAATTTTGATTTGTATTTATTTAAATTTATATATATATATATATATATATATATATATGTATATATATATACCATAACCATATATACCTATATATATATATATATATATATATATATATATATATCTTTGATAGTTTGAAACTCTGGACGAGTTCAATGCACAAAAGTCGCTATTGTATGGATAGTCTTATAAAATTTGACTTTTCCGAGAAACCCAATTTCGCTGTTGCTAGAATTTAATGCTTGCCATTTTTGGGAACCCAATTCCGATGTTGCCAGAATTTAATGCTTCACTTTTTTTCGGGAAACCCAGATTTATTCAGTGTTGCCAGAATTTAATGATTCATTTTTCGGGGAAACCCAGATTCATTCAGTGTTGACAGAATTTAATGCTTCACTTTTACGAGTAACATAGATTCATTCAATGTTTCCAGAATTTAATGCTTCACTTTTAAGGGAAAAACATATTCATTCAGTGTTGCCAGAATTTGATGTTTTCAATTTAAAAAATGACATCTTTGAATTATATATTTTCTAAAAATACTGTGGATAATAAACTATATATAATAAATTGAAAAAAACATATATAATAAATTGAGTTTTTGATTTAAACAAAACCATCTCCCTACCCTATGTTTTCTTTTCTAAATATATATATATATATATATATATATATATATATATATATATATATATATATATATATATATATATATATATATATATATATATATATATAAGATAGCGAGAGACCTTTATAAAAGAGTGTAGTGTCTATTTGCTTCCCGATATATTTAAATACAAACCTCTCGGAATGAAAAGTGGTGCAGATAGTCATCTAGATATTTAATTAAGTTATATATGTATAGATATATATATATATACTCATATATATTTATATATATATATATATATATATATATATATATATATATATATATATATATATATAAACATATATATATATATATATATATATATATATATATATATATATATATATATATATATATGTATATATATATATATATATATATATATATGTAATAATATTATATATATATATATATTTATATATATATATATATATATATATATATATATATATATATATATATATATGTATATATATATATATATATATATATATGTATTTATATAATATATTATATATATTTATATATATATTATAATATATGAATAATAATATAACTAACACTTTTTATATATATATAATATATATATATATATGTATATATATATATAATATAATATATATATATATATATGAAAAGGGAATTCTATGTATCTATAAATGAGAATAATAGAAAATACAAAAATATATATATATATATATATATATATATATATATATATCTATATATATAATATATAACTATATCATATTTATATATATGCTGTATATATGTATAATATATATATATATATATATAACATATATATATATATATATATATATATATATATATATATAGTATATATATATATATATATATATATATATATATTATATATCTTTATAGATATATATATATATATATATATATATATATATATATATATATATATATATATATATATATATATATATATATATATATATATATATATATATACCATACCTATCTTACACCATATATATATATATATATATATATACATATATAGTATGCAATAGTTCATTTATAAATGACAGTTCTTATATTTATATAAACTTGGAAAATATTTGTTTACATATCTTTACAGTTGTACACCACATCTACATAAAAATAAACACATACACACACACACACACACACACACACACACACACGTAAATAAAACTGAAAGCACTTATTTCTTCCATTAGCAGTTTGTTTTCTTTATAAATGAGTTCTTTTGCTAAAAGACAAAAATTGCTAAGAATTTTTGCTTAGAAATTTTTCGTTTAAGAATTTGTGATATATGTTTTATTACTAATTTTCCCCTTTAAATCAAACAAAATACCCCAACGTTCCTACAAAGCAAAACGTTTTCATGATTTATAGCATTTTTTTTAGCTTTTTCTTTTATAGCGTGTTTTTTTTAAGCTCTTTCTGAAGAGGTGGAAGTTAAATGGTTATATATTATAGTTATGTTTTAAGGCAATTAGGCCTAAGTGGTGGTTTTCTGGCTTAATTTAGATATTTTATTATGTATAAGATCAAAAAATATTTGCACAGTTTATTATATAGTTTATTTTTAAATCATTGTTTACTTATGATGAATTTCACAATTATTATTATTATTATTATTATTATTATTATTATTATTATTATTATTATTATTATTATTATTATTATTATTATTATTATTATTATTATTATTATTATTATTTTATTATAAATGATTAAAACTGCCCTTTGTTGCTATTAAGGAATCTATTTTATATTTAAAAACACATAAAACACAATTTCAAAACTTATACATTTGTGCTTTCATTATTTATGTAGTAACATGACCTTCTTCTAGCTTTGACAATTAAACAAGCAAAAAACTGTCTTCTATGATTCCTATTTAGTTTCTAGGGGAAGTTGGTTAACTAAGATATTTTGTGTAGAATGCTGAACTCTTCCATATCATGTTCTGTATATATAGTCTAGTTTGATCCCCAGGGCAAACGGTTGAAATTTGGAGATTGTATATGCAAATGCTTCCACCTGATTTTTCTAAATTTTGTGTTTAGCAATAATACGAATGATGGACATGTTATTAATGTTAATGTGATGATGGTTGTTCCATTAAGTCTATGGTGTGTTAAGGCAGAGTTTTCATCATGTGTGTTTAGATCATGTTCATGTTTGGTTTTCTTCGTTTGAAATCTATGGTTTCTTGAAATAATGATTGTTACAGAGTTTTGTATATATGGGGGTCGTTTATTTTGATTTCGGGGTTTAGTACGGTTTATATTAATATTATTGACGGAACTAGTTGTAAGTGTGGTGGAACTATTTTCTAAACACATGATGAAAACTCTGCCTTAACACACCATAGACTTAGCTTAACAGCCATCCACATTAACATTATATGTCCATCATTCTTAAACACAAAAATCAGAAAATCTACAACTATCTAAATGAAAGAGTTCAGCATTCTAAAAACATGATCACATAAGCCTTCTCTCTAATGATAAAATAATATAAACCTAACTTTCATAATAATCAGATCGACAGAAGGTATAATAGCTTTCTACGAAATAGTTATTATTATTATTATTATTATTATTATTATTATTATTATTATTATTATTATTATTGTGTGTGTTATTTATTGGTATTTTGATTCTAAATAAACATACAGTTCATTTCGCTAAATTATTGTTATTATTATTATTATTATTATTATTATTATTATTATTATTATTATTATTATTATTATTATTATTATTATTATTATTATTATTATTATTATTATTATTGTATTATTATTATTATTATTATCATTATTATTATTATTATTATTATTATTATTATTATTATTATATTTTATATAAAAATAAACGAAGGTTGTTTTTTTAACAAGGCATTTGATACAGCTCTCCGTCACCTTTTAATAGACAAAGTTTTAATCACAGACATAACCATCAATGACAAAATATTAATAGCAAATTTGATATCCAGTCGAAAAATTAGACTCAGCCAATAATATCGCTCCTCCAGTTCATACTAATTATATGGTGGAGTCCCCCCCAGGAGCCATTCTTTCACCTACACTCTTTAGCCTTTTCTTTGCATGACCTCCCTCTCATCCCACTTCCCCCTCCATAAAAATTAATAGTTACACTGATGATCTAACAATCGCAGCTCAAAATCCATCTATAAATGTAGCATGCAGAGAGCTGCAACAATATATAAACCAACTGGAACAATATCTAACAACGACTGCCTCACCTCCACTATGACTTTACTCACCCCAGACATAAGAGAATCTAACATCCTCGTAGAAATATACTTATCAAACAATAGACCCCATCTCAGAAAACAACCCACCATTCTAGGTTTAACCTTTGATACACATATAACATTCACCCCTCCCCCCCCCAAATCAACAATATCACTTCAAGAGTCACACATAAATTGAATGCACTGAAAATACTAGTAGGAACAAATTTTAGCCAACATAAAGAAACTCTCAATATATAGTATACAGACAAAACATCCACTCCTTCCTAAATTATGCATCAACTGCTTGGGCTTCCAAAATATCACAGTCCAATATTCAGAAATTAGAAACAAAAGCAAAATAAAGCTCACAGGATAATAATAGGCTGTTTTCCCTTAACACCCAGCCATCATCTACTAACTGAAACAAAATATTCTTCATTTAAATGTCCATCTTGATATGATATGCTGCTAATTTTCCAGTAAAATACTCTCAATAGTCACCCACTGCATCAAACATTACAACAACCCTCCCCCCTCCCCGCACCTAGAATTAAAAAAAAAATCACGTCAGCATTATCCTATCTAACACATACAACACGATTCACCTCCACCTCCAGATACTCCCATTACTAAACTCATTAACACACAATTACTCTAAGAAGGATCTCCGCATATACAAATAACACTGTACTTCAAATACATCCACCAAAAATATAGCCTACGAAACAATCTTTGAACGGTCAAACCCGCGAACTGCTATCCAGTATCCGTTCTGGGCACTATCACTCCCTTCAAGAAAACGAATTTAAAATCAATAAAGCACCATCCCCCTGTCAAATATGTTTATTCACAGAATAGTGATGACACACGATTTCTCTTGCTAGACTGCCGTGACTTAACGGACATCAGATACAACTTCAACACTCTTTCCCTTGGGACACCCCGCTATGGTGGCACAATATCTCGAGTTAGCCCCGTTTATCGTAGGAGAGGAGCTGGGCGAGACAAAGAATATATATATATATATATATATATATATATATA
>JABUQX010041586.1:0-42563 GCA_015478945.1 Trachelipus rathkii
AAAAATAAAACCTACTTCGGCAACTCTCTCTCTCTCTCTCTCTCTCTCTCTTATATATATTATATATATATTATATATATATATATATATAATAATAATAATATATATATATATTATATATATAATTATTATATATATATATATATTATATATAATATTAATATATATATATATATATATATATTATAAATCTTTTTAATTACGATTCCCCACATTAGGCTGATGAAAAAGTTATTTCAATGTGGTATAGGTGGTGGAGTTTTACATGGTTGGATTAAAGAGTGGTTGCGGAATAGAAAACAGTGTGTACAAACTAAATGGCATAAATCATCATGGGAAATAGTGACGAGTGGTGTCCCACAGGGTTCAGAGCTGGGGCAACTATTGTTCCTCATTATATATAAATGATTTAGACCAGGGGACTTAAATGCAAGGATTTCTAAGTTTGCAGATGATACCAGTAGTAGGGGAGGGATTCCGGACCCCGAAAAAGTGACCCCAAGCGACCCCGTGTTTTTGACCTTTCTTGGCTTGACCTTTTTTTGAGCCCAATTTTTACCTTCCTTGACCTTTTTTGACCTTTACCTTTTTGGGGCTTGACCTTTTTTTGAGCCCCATTTTTTTACCTGACCTTGGCCTTTTTTGGCCTTTACCTTTTTGGGCCTTTACCTTTTTTTTTTTCGACCAATCCTTCCGTCTTCCATGGGTCATTTTTGGACCACGGTATTTTTTGGCCCCCGGTATTTTTGAGAACCCTAATTTTTCCGGCAACCCTAATTTTCGCAAACCCTAATTTTTTGGCAACCCTAATTTTTTGGCCCAACCCTAATTTTTTTCGGCAACCCTAATTTTTGCAACCCTTCGAAGAAGGGTTGCGCCAGATGGAGGCGAAGCCTCCATCGTACGTATTGCCCCCCCTATTTTGTGCCCCCCCCTAATTTTTTCGCATCATGGGTCAATTTTTGCCCCACAGGTAATTTGTTAATCTTCCTTTAGGGGCTAGCCGTATTGGGTTTTGATATTTCACTCCATGCCAAAATGTTGTAACCACCTACAACATGCCCGCTCCGCATACACACACCCACACACACACACACACACCACACACCACCCACACACATACATACCTAACCTAACCCTAAACCTAACCTAACCTAAACATAACCTAACCAACCTAACCATAACCTAACCTTTAATAACCTAACCTAACCTAAACCTAAACCTAACCTAACCTAAACCTAACCTAAAGTAAGGCCTAGCCTAACCTAACCTACCTAACCTAAAACTAACCTAACCTAACCTTAACCTAACCTAAACCTAACCTACCCTAACCTAGCCTAATCCTAACTAACCTAACCTAAACCTAACCAAACCTAACCATAACCCTTAAACCTTTAACCTTAACCTAACCTAACCTAACCTAACCTAACCTAACCTTACCTAACCTAGCCTGCATCTACACCTAAGCCTCCACCCCCAACCTTCACCTAGCGACACCTATACCTTAGGCCTTACACGTTGCCCCTACAAACTTTGATGTCTTAACCTTGTTTGACCATGATATTTCAGCCTTGGCCCTGTCAATTACCATGGGTCAATTTTGGACCCACGCTAAACTTGATGCTGCATGGTTCCCAACCACCCGTAAGAAGGATCTAGGATGTTCTCTAATTAGTGTTTCTATGAGTATTCTAGAGTGCCTGGTGAGTGCCAAGACCGTGAGTGCCAAGTGAGCTGGCCCAATGAGTGCCAAATGAGTGCCAAGTGAGTGCCAAATGAGTGCCAATGAGTGCCACAATGAGTCCCAAGTGAGTGCCACATAGTGCCAACTGAGTTGCCACTTTTTCAACCCTTTTCTAGCCTCCCCTGCAGCCCCGAATAGCCTAATATGGGTGTCTACCCCTATGCTAATAAGGTATGAGGAAACGAATGGTATATAACAAGTTGCTAGGATGCTTCCTACTATTAGTTAGTATTTTTCTTCACTTATAGCCTTAAATATATATTATATATATATTATATATATATATATATATATATATATATATATATATATATAATAATATATATATTATATATATTATATACTTATATATATATAATATATCACTATGACACTTATACACACATTCACTATGACACTTAAAAACACTAGGACACTTATAAGCACTTACACTTGCCATAGACACTTACATTAAACCATAAGACATTACAAATGAAACCATATACACTTTCACTTGTACAAAACATACACTTACCACTTACACTTTACACTCACCACAACTTCGATATTGTTGATGCCTCAACTTTGATGCTCCAACTTTGATGCCTCAACTTTGATGCCCTCAACTTTGATGCCTCAGGTTTTGATGCCCAAACTTTGATGCCTCAACTTGAAGGTTCATCTTTGATGACTCATCTTTGATGAAGTCATTCTTTTGAACCGTCTATAGAATGATTCATCTTTGTGGAAAATCATCTTTATGGCCTTCATCTCTACCCTACATAAAGAACAGAGTTTAATATTAAATGGTCTTTTCCCCTAGTTCATAAGCTAACCACCAGGGCGCCGCATGGCGCCCTCCGCGTTGAAGATCCACGAACCCGCACCCACAGGTGCGACCCGCCGCGTTCCCGCCCGCTCCTGGCGGAGCGCCCGCAGTGGCGGCAAATATTTCCGCGTTACCCGCCCGCCGCGAGCGCCCGCAAGCGCAATATTTCCGCGCGTACCCGCCCGCCCGTTGTGCGCCCGCAGGCGCAATATCTCCGGCGGGAATGAAAAATATAATAATAGAGTCATTCATTTTTTATTTCATACTAACTTTTCAAAGAATTTCTTTTCAAATATACTATGAGTTATTCATTTTTTATTTCATATTTAAACATTTTTATTAAAAACATTTTCTGCAACATTAAAACTGTAACTTCATTACAAGACCTAGTATTTAACACCAAATATATTAACATTTATTTTACATAATACTTTTACTTAATTTACTTTTATATTTATAAAATTTTTTTTAAAAATTGTATGTAAGAAGAAAAAAAATTCAGAGTGTTCTGATATATAATCATTTTTATTTTACTACATTGTACGAAAATTTATTAAAAAACATATACTTTACATACCTTTATATGAGTTAAATCAGTAAATCAATAAGGTGTTACCTAACACTTAGGGGGATTAGTATGCTTTTTGTTTCTCTGCTTTACTGCTTAACTCTCTGCTTTACTGTTACTTCTTTAACTCTCTGCTTTACTGCTTAACTGTTTCATGTTACTGCTTTAACTTCATGATGTTTTTACTTGGCTTTTAACTCATATATTTATTAACATTACCATTACCTTTTAAAGCAGTAAATCATGTAAATCAATAGAGGTGTGACCTAACCCCAAGGGGGGATTAGTATGCTTTTGTTTACTGCTTTACTGCTTTTTAACTCATTGTTTTACTGCTTTAACTCATGTTTTACGGTTTTAACTCATATATTTTTACTTGCTTTAACTCAATATATTTATTAACATTACATACCTTAAAGGAATTTTAAATCAGTAAATCAATAGAGATGTGACCTAACACCAAGGGAGGGATTTAGTGATGCTTTTGTTTTACTGACTTTATGCTTTAACTTTCTGCTTTACTCTTTTAACTTTCTGCTTTACTGCTTTAACTTTTTCTTACTTTACTGTTTTAACTTTCTGCTTTACTGTTTTAATTTCTGCTTTACTGTTTTTAACTTTCTTGCTTTACTGTTTTAACTTTCTGTTTTACTGCTTTAACTCATATATTTATTAACATTATGTTTTCTTTTATTTTGTTTTCATACTTTTTATTTCTGATATAATTTTTTTTTATTTATTTTATTCTTTATATTATTTTTATTTTATTCGTATAATCCTTTTATTTTTATTCTTTTTATTCTTTTTATTTTATTTTTATTATTTTACTTTTATTATTATTTTATTTTGTTTTAATACTTTTTATTTTTATTCTTTATTCTTTTTATTTTTATTTTTTATTATACTTTTATTATTATTTTTACTTCTTTAATATATTTTTTATTTTTATTTCTTTTTATATTTTACTTTTAATTTTATTGATTTTACTTTTTGCTATTATTTATTTATTTTAATACTTTTTATTTTTAAACTTTTAATCTTTTATTTATTTTTATTATTTTACTTTTATTTTATTTAAGTTTTATTATTTTATTATTATTACTAGTGTTATTTACTTCATGCCTATCGTGATTATGAGTTTTCAATTTATTATAATACTTTTTTTATTATTCTTTTATTCTTTTCATTTTATTTTATTATTTTACTTTTATTATTATTTATTTTTATTATTTTTATTATTATACTTAGTGTTATTTACTTGATGCCTATTGTTATTATTATTTAGAACACACACTCACACACACACAACACACACACACAACCCACACCACACACACACACACACACAACGCACACACACACTTTACACTTATACCACACTTCACTATGACAACTTACATTTACCCAATAGACACTTCATCTTACACTTATACACACACACAGATTTACTTACACTCACACACAGATACTTACACTCACACCGATTACTTACACTCCCACACAGATTTACTTACACAACACCACCAGATTTACTTACACTCACACACAGATTTACTTACACTCACACCGATTTACTTACAACTCCCCACTACAGATTACTTTACACACATACAGATTTTACTGACACACAGATTACTTACAGTCAACACACAGATTACTACACACACACACACACACACCCACACACGCACACTCACTTATCAACACCCCACACACACACGCACACCAACGTTACACACCCACCACACACGCACACTCACTACACATATAACGTATTAATTTATTAAAACCATTTTTATAGTTTTAATAAACACGTACATTTATATTACGCATTCAAATATTAACTAAAATTATTCCAAAGTTTCTTAAAACTTCTATAATAAATCAATCATTATCTTTGAACAAAGAATTTATTATTAACTGTTAATACTTTTTGTTTTATTAAATTTATAACTAACAAGTATAAAAATAGTAACAAAATAAGTTCTTCTCTGGCTAACATAACATGTATTTTATGTAAAATCATTCTGTTTTTATTTAAAAATAAAACAAAATTAAGCACTTACATTTATATTATTCGCCCGATGTTAACTAAAATATTGCAAAGTTTTTTAAATTTAATTACGGAATTTCTTTATTATTATCTATGTACATTGGACAATCCAAAAACACGAAAAAACACAACAACCCGCACTCGTTACAGATACGAAACTGACCTTCTCTCTGGTAAAATGGATTGAAATAAACTACTTTAGCCAAAATTTGGGATAAACCTTTTGTACCCCTAGGCGAATTTAGCGCCTAATTTCCAGGTCAAAATATATTTTCAAACTGACCTTTTTCTGTAAAATGTGGTGCAATAAACTACGTTAGGCCTAAATTTTGACCTAAATTTAGGATAAGCCTTTTTTGTATCACAGGCGCGATTTAAACCTAATACCAGCGTCAAAAGGTTAATTCCAGTATTAGACAAGAATCGAGAATGGCAATGTTATTATTTATAAATATATTTCAAACTGAAACAGGCTGGATCGGTAAGATCCTTTGATCAGGTAAGAAGGAATTTACCTTTCTTGTGAGTGGACGGAGTAATCCTTATCTCTATATAACCTCGTATGTTGGTCGAGAACTATTTTATCGCTTTTTGGTTTTAAGGTATAAAAAACATGTTTTTTCATATCCTGAGCCCAAGTTTCGTTTATTTAAACTCTTAACATACATGTAAATATTTATTTAAGAAGGTAAAAATAAGGATAATAAAAACTTTACTATATAATTAGAAATTTAATAATCATTATCTTACAGTAATTTATATATAATATATATATATATATATATATATATATATATATATATATATATCATATATATATATATATATATATATTTATATATATAAATATATAAATAAGTATTATAATAATATATATAAGGAAAACATTAAACGTTGTTAAAATATATTTACAAATGGTATATATATAAGGTAACATTAAAAATATAAATAACACTTCCACATACATTTTACACATGATGTTTATGACTATTTTATATTAAAACTCTCTAAATTTTTGCAAATATGCCAATCATTTATATCATTATCGATGATATAGTTTCGTGTCTCATTAATACATTCAGTTTAACACATACGTAAAAAGTTCCCGCTCAGATATCATAATATATTTTAACATTTCTGGCGTCACCTGCATAAATTACTTTTCCCTGCCATTTGTTTTCTAAGAGATAAAATGAATTTTTGTACGTCTATACAACGTAGGAAGCGATCGATGATGCGCGTAGGATCATCGATCAGGATTTTCTTAAATGCGTAGTATTCTGTGTATAACATGTAATGAATTACGGTTACGTAATTGGATAACACATATGTCTTCTTCATCTGCATTAACATTCGCCTACGTACCTCTAGCATATATTTCAGTTGCATTAGGCTCTGAAATGTAGAATCCAAATGAAGTAGGTTCAAATACTGCTGTTTCATTATTTCCTCCTTAATCTAACTTCAAGCTGATTATGTTTTTGATGGTTATTAAATGATAGAGTAAGTTGCTTATCGCGGGTTTCTTCGCAAACAGGCTAATAACTGTTTCGCTCCAGTTTAAAGCTGAGCTTGGTTTAAAGTATTTCTGTAAGCCACTCTTCAAGTGGATTACATATACAAAAGTAATTCATTTCGACTCACGAAACGATGCCCTTTTTATTCTAGCATGAAAAACTCAGCAGCCACACTTGACTCCGATGGCAAATCCATCGCGGCTATTCGCAATGTGAGATATTTGAATATCATCTACTGGCGAAGCATAGCGCACCCATTGTACGACCGGCACCTCTTGATGGCTATACCTGTTAAGGTGAAACGATGATATACACTTAGTGAAAATAGAACACTTTTATTACAAATCAGCAGAACTTGTGCACAGCTTAACAGCCAAAAAAGCGTGTTATTTTAAAATGAGTTTGGGCATCTAAAAACATTCCGCCTGCTCAAAATATAATTTTCATCCAATCAGAGGTAGGGCTCAAGATATGAAAAAAACATGATTTTTTCATAAAGTAAAAACCAAAAAAGCGATAAAAATAATTCTCGACCAATCCCATACGAGTTCATATAGAGATAAGGATTACTCCGTCCACTCACAAGAAAGGTAAACATTTCCTTCTTACCTGATCAAAGGATCTTACCGATCCAGCATGTTTCAGTTTGAAATATAATTTATAAAATAATAACATTGATTCATCGATTCTTGTCTATACTGGAATTACCTTTTGACCTGGTATTAGTGTTTAAATCCGCCTGTGATACCAAAAGGCTTATCCTAAATTTAGGTCTAAATTTAGGCCCAACGTAGTTATTGCACCACTTTTACAGAAAAAAGGTCAGTTGAAATATATTTTGACCTGGAATAGGCTCTAAATCGCCTAGGGGTACAAAAAGGTTTATCCCAAATTTATGGCTAAAAGTAGTTATTTCAATCCATTTTACACAGAGAGGTCAGTTCGTATCTGTAAGAGTGCGGGTTTGTGTGTTCCGTGTTGAATTGTCAATCGTACATAGATGAAGTAATAAAGAAATTCCGAATTATTTAAAAAAACTTTGAAATATTTTTAGATAACATCGAGCGAATAATATAAATGTTAAGTGCATAATTGTTATTTATAAAAATAAAAACTTAGAATGATTTTAATAAAATACCTTTGTTATGTTAGCAGAGAAGAACTTATTTTGTTATTTTATACTTGTTACTGTATTTAAAATTTATAAACAAAAGTATTAACAGTTAATAATAAATTCTTTGTTCAAAGATAATGATTGATTATCACAACACAACATATAAGAAAGTTTAAAGAAAACTTGAAATTAATTTTAGTTAATATTTGAATGAGTAATATAAATGTACGTGTTTAATTAAAACATAAAAATGTTTTATATAAATTATACGTTATATGTGTAAGTGAGTGGGCGTGTGTATATTTGTAAGTGAGTGTGCGTGTGCCTGTGTGTGGGTGTTAAGTGGAGTGTGCGTAATGTTGGGGTGTGTGTGTGTGTGCTAAGTAAATCTGTGTGTGACTGTAAGTAAATCTCGTTGTGTAAGTTAAATCTGTATGTGTATGTAAGTAAATCTGTATGTGTGTGTAAGTAAATCTGTGTGTGAGTGTAAGTAAATCTGTGTTGTGAGTGTAAGTAAATCTGAAGTGTGTGTGTAAGTAAAATCTGTGTGGCGAGTGTAAGTAAAATCGGTGTGAGTGTAAGTACATCTGTGTGTGAGTGTAAGTAAATCTGGTGTGTGTATAAGTGTAAATGTAAGTGTATGGGTAAATGTAAGTGTCATAGTGAATGTGTGTAAAGTGTAAGTTGTGTGTGTGTGTGTGTGGTAGTGTGTGTGTGTTTGTGTGTGTGTGTTGTGTGTGTGAGTGTGTGTGTCTATGGAATATAATAACAATAGGCATGAAGAAATAACACGAAGTATAATAATAAAAATAATAAAAAATAAAATAATATAAAAGTAAATAAAAAAATTAAAATTTGAATTAATAAAAAGGAGTAAAAATAAAAATAATTATAACAAAATTAAAAAAAACAGACAATAGGCATTTGAAGTAAATAACACTAAGTATTGAATAATAAAAATAATAAACAAATAAAATAATAATAAAAGTAAAAATTAATAAAAATAAAATAAAAAGAATAAAAAGAATAAAAAATACAAAAGTATAAAACAAAATAAAATAATAATGAAAAGTAAAATAATAAAAATAAAATAAAAAGAATAAAAAATAAAAATTAAAAAGTATTTTAAAACAAAATAAAATAATAATAAAAAGTAAAAATAATAAAATAAATAAAAAGAATAAAAAGAATATAAAAATAAAAAGTATTAAAACAAAATAAAAAAGCAATAAAAGGTAAAATAATAAAAAATATATATATATATGAATAAAACAGAATAAAATAAAAATTGTTATAACAAAACCAGATAATAATAAAAAATAATATAAAAAAATTAAAAAAATAATAAAATAAATAAAAAAGTATTAAAACAAAAAATAAAAGTATTAAAACAAAATAAAATATAATAAAAATAATAATAAAATTAAATAAAAATAATATAAAATAAATAAAAAGTTATTAAAACAAAAATAAAATAAAAAGAATTAAAAAGAATAAAAAAAAAAGTATTAAACAAAATAAAATAATAATAAACAATAGGCATGAAGTAAATAAACAACTAAGTATAATAATAAAAATAATAAAAATTAAAAATAATAATAAAAAGTAAAATAATAAAAATTAAAATAAAAAGAATTAAAAAGAATAAAAATAAAAAATATTAAAACAAAATAAAATAATAATAAAAGTAAAATAATAAAAATAAAAATAAAAAGAATAAAAAGAATAAAAATAAAAAGTATTAAAACAAAATAAAAATAATAATAAAATGTAAAATAATAAAAATAAAATAAAAAGAATAAAAAGAATAAAATAAAAAGTATTAAAACAAAAATAAAATAATAATAAAATAAAATAATAAAAATAAAATAAAAAGAATAAAAAGAATTAAAAATAAAAAAGTATAAAACAAAATAAAATAATAATAAAAAATAATTAATAAATAAAAAATAAAATAATAATAAAATAAATAAAAAGTATTAAACAAAAATAAAAGAAAACATAATGTTAATAAATATATGAAGTTTAAATGCGTTAAAACAGAAAGTTAAAACAGTAAAGCACGAAAGTTAAAAACAGTAAAGCAGCAAAAAGTTAAAACAGTAAAGCAGAAAGTAAACAGTAAAGCAGAAAGTTAAAGCAGTTAAGCAGAAAGTTTAAAGCAGTAAAACATGAGTTAAAGCAGTAAAAGCAGTAAAACAAAGCATACTAAATCCCCCCTTGGTGTTAGGGCACACCTCTATTGATTTAACTGATTTACTGTTATAAGGTATGTAATGTTAATAAATTTATGAGTTTAAAGCAGTAAAACATATGAGTTAAAACAGTTAAACATATGAGTTAAAGCGTGAAAACATTGAGTAAAGCAGTAAGCAGTAAAACAAAAGCATTTACTAAATCCCCCCGTGGTGTTAGGGGCACATCTCTATTTGATTTACTGATTTACGGCTTAAGGTATTGTAATGTTAATAAATATATGAGTTAAAGCAGTAAAAACTAATGAGTTAAAGCAGTAAAACATGAGTTAAGCAGGTAAAGCAGAGAGTTAAAAGCCAGTTTAAAGCAGAGAGTTAAGCCTAGTAAAGCAGTAAAACAAAAAGCATACTAATCCCCCCCTAGGGGTTAGGTAACACCTCTATGATTACTGATTTACTGCTTTAAGGTGTGTAAAGTATATGTTTTTAAGTAAAATTTCGTACAATTTGTAGTAAAATAAAATGATTATATATCAGACACTCTGAATTTTTCTTCTTACATACAATTTTAAAAAAAAATTATAAATTAAAAAATTATTAAGTAAAAAAGTATTAAGTAAAAATATGTGTTTAAATATTTGTGTTAAATAATAGGTCTGTAATGAGTTTCAGTTTTAGGTTCGCGAAAATGTTTTAATAAAAATGTTTAAGTATGAAAATAAAAATGAAGGACTCATAGTATATTTGAAAGAAATTCTTTTGAAATGTTTAAATAATGAAATAAAAATGAATGACTCATATTATATATATTTTTCATCCCGCAGGAATATTGCGCCTGCGGCGCGCGCGGCGGGCGGGCGGGGACGCGGAAATATGGCGCCTGCGGGCGCTCGCGGAGAGGCGGGTTACCGCGAAATCTGGCGCCTGCGCGGCGCTCGCGGCGCGGAACGCGGCGGGTCGCACACCTGCGGGGCTGGGTTCGTGGATCTTCACGCGGAGGCGCATGCGGCGCCCCTGGTGGTTAAGCTTAATGAAACTAAGGGGAAGAACATTAATATTAACTCTGTTCTTTTATGTAGGTAGAGATCAGCCATCAAAGATGATTTCATCAACAAAGATAATCATCAATATAGGACGGTATCAAAAGTGACTTCATCAAAGATTAGTCATCAAATATGAACTTCAAAGATTTAGCGCATCAAGTGAGGGCATTAATGCTGATGGCATCAAAATTGCAGGCCAATTCAAGTTGAGGCATCAAAGTGAGGCATCAAAGTTGAGGCATCAAAATATCCAGTGTGTGAGTGTAAGTGTAAGTGGATCTGTGTGCTGGTGTGAATGTAAGTGTATATGGTTTAATGTAAGTCTATATGGTTTAATGTAAATGTCTATGGAGAGTGTAAGTGCTTATAAGTGTCCTAGTGTTTATAATTGTCATAGTGAATGTTGTATAAGTGTCATTAAAATAAATATCATATTATATATATATAATATATATATATATATATATTATATATATATATAATATTATATATATATATTATATATATAATTATATATATATATATATATATTATATATAGGCTATAAGTGGAAGAAAAATACTAACTCATAGTAGGAAGCATTCCTAGAACTTGTAATATACACCAATCGTTTCCTCATACCTTTATTACATAGGGGTATAGACACCCATTATTAGGCTATTCGGGGCTTCAGGGTTAGGCTAGAAAAGGGTTGAAAAAAAGTAGGCACTCAGTTGGCACTTATTGTGCACTCACTCTGGCACTATGTGGGCACTCACTGGCACTCATTGGCACTCACTTGGCACTCATTGCACTCATTGGCACTCACTGGCACTCACCTGGCACTCATCACCTGCCACTCATAGAATACTCATAGAACACTTATAGAAACTTCCCTAGATACTTCTTACGGTGGTTGGAACCATCAAAGCCATTCAAGTTAGCGGGGTCAAAATTGGACCCATTGCGTATATGACAGGCCAAGGCTGAAAAATTCATGGTCAAACAAGTTAAAGACATCCAAAGTTGTAGGGGCACGTGTAGGCTAGGTATAGGAGTACGCTAGGTGAAGGTTGGGTGGAGGCTAGGTGTAGATTAGGTAAGGTTAGGTAAGGTTAGGTTAGGTTAGGTTAGGTAGGTTAGGTTAGGTTAGGTTTAGCGTTAGGTTAGGTTAGGTTAGGTTAGGTGTTAGTTAGGTTAGGTTAGGTTAGGTTAGGTTAGGCTAGGTTTAGGTTAGGCTTAGGTTTAGGTTAGGTTAGGTTAAGTTTAGGTTAGGCTAGCGTTAGGTTAGGTTAGGCTGGTTAGGTTTAGGTTAGGTTAGGTTTAGGTTAGGTTAGGTTAGGTTAGGTTAGGTTAGGTAGGTTAGGTTGTTAGGTTAGTTAGGTTGGTAGGTTAGGTTAGGTTAGGTTAGGTATGTATGTGTGTGTGTGTGTGTGGTGTGGTGTGGTGTGTGTGTATGCGCGGGCATGTGTTAGGGTGGGGCAAAGGAAATATCAAAAAAAAATTACGGCTAAGCCCCTAAAGGAAGATTAAAAATTACCGTGGGCAAAATTTGACCCATGATCGAAAAAATTAGGGAGGGGCACGTACAACGGTTGCTAAACGTACGATGGAGGCTTCGCCTCCATCTGGCGCAACCCCTTCTTCGAAGGGTTGCAAAAATTAGGGGTTGCCGAAAAAAAAATTAGGGTTGCCAAAAAATTTTGGGTTCTCAAAAATTAAGCGCGTGCCGGAAAAAATTAGGGTTGTCGAAAAATTAGGGTTCTCAAAAAATACGCGGTTCTGGTCAAAAATACCGTTAGGGCCAAAAATGAACCCATGAAGACGGAAGGATTGTGTCGAAAAAAGGTAAAGCCAAAAAAGGTAAAGGCCCAAAAAAGGGGCCAAGTCAGGTAAAAAAAATTGATGGGCTCAAAAAAAGGTCAGAGCCCCAAAAAGTAAAGGTCAAAAAGTGTCAAGGGAAGTAAAAAATTGGGGCTCAAAAAAAAGGTCAAGCCCAAAAAGGTCAAAAGGGTCGCGGTCACTTTCGGGGAGTCCGGAATCCCTCCCTACTACTTAGATACCAATAGTGGCCACCTCTGATTTAGGAATAGTGAAGGATCGTATAAAGATTCAAAAATGAAATCTATGATAAACTCTTGGGTGGGCAGATAAGTAGCAATGAAATCTTTAATAGTAAAAAGTGTAAGGTTCTTCACCTTAGGATTTCTCAAATAAAAAGTTAGCTGCTGATATTAATGCGGGATTTGCTTGAAGGTCTGTGGACCCAAGAAAGAAGATTAGGTGTGATTATAAGCAGTAATTTTAAGAAAGTAGCTAATCAGTGTTGGTAGGCAAATAATAAAAGCTAAATTAAGATTGCTGGCATAAATAAATCAGCAATATTGTTTGTACAAGAGTAAAAGACGAGTAATGAGTAAACTGTTTATAAATAGCCATGTTAAGCCAAATATTATAAGAAGTATTGTGGCACAAGTTTTGCGGATGGCACCTCCTATTTAAACAAAGACATAGATATGACTTAAGAGAATAGAGAGTGCAACCTAGAATCGATTTAAGTAAGCAACAAGGGATGTTATTTCTGTGTTTTGAAGGTGTAAAGAGCTATGAGAGAGAATATCTGAATGATTAGTAGAATTGTTTTCTGTATGAGAATAGTGAACGTATATTACTCAGAAGGGAACATGAATACATAGAATCTACAAAAATTATTCTTTAACATCTATTGATAATACGGAAGACTTAAAATTAAAATTCTTCATCAGTAGTGAAGCATGGACGGTTAGAACCAGGGTGACATAACTAAATTAGGAAATAAGAAGAAAGCATTGCCATCTTGATAATAAGAAAGCATTTCTTTCTCAGCAATAGAGTTGTTAAAATTTTATGGATTAATGGTTTGCCACAGGAGTATTATATATATTATAATATATATATATATAATATATAATATATATATATATATATAATATAGATACTTAATATAAACTGAGTTATTATATATAATAATATATATATTATATATATAATATATATTAATAAATATATATATTATATATATAATATATATATATATACTATATACTATATATATTAATTATATAGATATATATATATAATTAATATATTAATATATATATATAATATATATTATAAGTATGTATTAAAGTGTATATATCCTAATCCCTGAGTAGTGAGCACCTTTTTTATATTATCTATATATAATAATATAATAGATATAGTTAGGTACTTTAGAGGAGGGTAATATTGATAGCCCGAAGGTAGCTTAATTTACACTATTCACGACTAAATACAGACATATAAATATACGAAGTATTTATGGTATATATATCATGTGTATTTGTTATGGAATTAATATATAATGGTTTCGTTATTAAATTAGACGGAGACCGCGGGCGAAACTGCGTGTACGCGTAACATAGATTACACTGCTGGGTACACAATAACACCCATTTGTAAACACTGGCACTCGCTTACTGGAAAATATTAAACTTAATTATACGCGTCTTGAGATATAAACTATTATGGTATATATATTAATTAATTATGGTTACTAATTATTAGTTATATTGATATATTAAAATAACTGATATTACTATAACAGACGTGTATATTATTTGGTGTAACCCTTATAATGTTCCAACCCCTAAGGGTGGAGCTTGTCATATCTATATATCCCCTTACCTAAATGTCAAAACTCGTTCCTTAGAAAATCATCAATGTTAGTTAAGCTCTATACGTATTAATTCTTGATGTAGTATAAAATTTGGTAATGTTAGGATAGTTATATATTTATATACATTAGATATTGGTACTAGTATATTAACGTAGTATTACCGGTGAGATAATAGTAACTATATTAGAGTATTATTTAGTTACAACTCATCCTTTCGTAGTGACCCGACGCCTCTGTGCGCTTCTTTGTGCTAAGTATACATAGCGAACCACACCTACAGCGACAGCACACAGCGAACGCAGCACACAGGCCTACCACACCACCAAACACACACTCTGAACTCAAACTCCGCATTCTTCATTTTCAGTACGTGGGTTTGGATATGTTGTGGGTGTTAGTTCGTTTGTTGTGTTTAAGCTTGTTTGTTTGTGTGAGTTGCTTGTTGTGTTTGTTGTTGTTGTTGTGTTGTAGGTTAAATGTGGTTGTATGTTGGTGCTTGTTGATGGTTACGTTGTGGAGTGTGATTGCTGTGGTTGTTGTGTGGATGGTCGGCTGTGCTGTGATTGGTTTCTGTGTTATCCTTCATCGTCGAGTGTATTATTATATATAATTCTCGATGTCCAAGTGAACCCCTACTCTAGTAGATAGGGTCTATACCCGTGTATGAAATTAAAAATAGAAGTGAGTAATAAAGACATATATTATTGGCTAACAGGAGTAGCATATAAATATCATTATACAGTAGAGTATAAAATAAGTATATATATATAATAAAATAATATATAAAGAAGAATTAATAGGGTATATAAGAATATAGTAATAGGAGTAATAGAGTATAATATATTATACTAAAGATTGACTAAGTATATAATAAAGGTAGGATATATAAGGTAGTATAGTATAAATAGGTAAAAAGCACTTTCCGCCTGCAGCTTAGGTCCGCATAGTCCGCTCAGAGCGGGAGGACTACCAGAATAGGTGCGGACTAGCGCTTGAGAGAATGCGGTGTGTGCGAGAAGACGCTCAGGTAAGGGATTAGTCTGCGGACCGGGTTGCCACACGGGCCCGAAGTCAAATTGATTGAGAAAGTGCGTCCCGACTGCTTTTTGGTGTGCCGTGTGCACTTTTTGAAAACGAAAGTATAGCCGAGGTATTTAACTTATTATAAAAGAATTCATTATTGGTATCATAATTAAATTCGGATATATAATTTTTATTTTAAGTTTATAACTAATATACTTTTAGCCTAAGACTTATTGTTTTTTTAATAATCAAACTTCCAAATAATAAACCAAATCTCAAGCCTCTTGCTTGAGAGAGGGTGACCTTATAATTATAATAAAATAACATTTAAAGTTAATTACAGCACAAGCTTTCGTTGGTCCTTTAATAACCGGAGCTCACTCGTATAAACTTTTAATTAATTAAATATATTACTATCTCTGTAGCGGTATGTGAGATAAAATTACTATTGGCCAAAATATATCTATAAGTGCAAAATATACTTGGGGTTTGTAATTAAAACCGCACAAGTAATATATATTATATATACTATTATTATAAGGGTATATAGTCTAGGATACTACCTATCACTAATTATAGGGTTATATATACCGTGATATACTGAATAAAAAGAGCTAATATACAGTTATAGTATGAGTATATACACTAAATATAACTAAGGAGTATATACGTAAGGAGATAAATGAAATATAGTAGAATGATAGTATATAATGAGTGAGTATAGAATAAGATATAATAAGAAAAGAATGAGTATAATAAGTAATAAGAAATAATTAGAGAAGGAGTCTGACTCAAGGTAATATATAGTTTAAGTATATATAATATATATATGCATTGTAATACATATAAATTATAGTCATTATACTATTATACCTAGGTAGGCTTTAGTGAGGTCACTTCCTCAGGGCTATATATATATATTATATATATATATATATATATATATACATAGTATATAGTATGATATGTATACTCAGTAATATAGTTATATATTATTAATATAATAATATTATATATAATATAATTATAATATACTATATATATATATATAAAATTATAATAATATTAACTAAATATATATGATATAGTCTATATTTATATAATAATATGTTATTATATAATGTATCGGTATATAATATATATATAGATTAGTCAAAAAAAATGTATTTTATCAGTAAACACTAATTATTCTATATCATAAAGGTATAAAATAAAATAAAAGTATAATTAATAAATATATAATTTTAATAATTATATATATGTATATAAATCTTTAATAAAAATAATAATAAGTAAAATTAATAATAATAATTATATTTATACTATATTTATATTATATTTTATTATTTGGATATTTTAGAACGGTTACCATAATAATATAATAAGTTATAAACACGTAGTGTGATTATATACAGTGCCTTGTAAATATAAGCTCACAAGTATTTATTAATTAATAAAATTTTATCTAAGAAATATATTTACATATAACCCATATATACTATACTATATATATATATAGTACTCACTACTAACCTATACTAGTCATATATAATGTGATCCACGTTAGTATATATATTATATAGGCGGTCGGGGCTTTCATTGGAGGTACTACTTTATAATAGTCTTGGACGGTACAATAGGGACTTCTTATGCGGTGGACAGGTTTGTTCAAAAGTATTTCTTGAACTGTGAAGGCAGTTATTGATTTACGATGTGAGGATACTCTTTATTGAAATCTATTACAATGGGACTGCTGGAAGCAAACTGATCTACCAAGCTACTCCTCTCGCCCTTGGATATCTTTTCCCGTACAGCTCTATAGTGCAGGATTGGGTGAACATTGATCATTACTTAAATTTAGGTAATTACACCTCTCTCCTAGTTCTGCTGCTGTCAGAAGCGGAAATATATTAGTTATGGGTCCAGGAATGATTTTTGGTGGGGCATTAACCTGAAAGGTACTGCCTTAACTGCTATTTTTAATGTCATTTGAAGTCAGCTAATCTTTTGAAAGCTGTTAATTATGGATATCTTATGTCCTATATATTTGAACACACTTGAGGTAGAGAGAAATTCAAGATGGCGATAAAATATTGAAAGAATTCCTTGAGTTATATATTCAATATATCATATTCAATTTTTCATTCGAATATAACATTATCAAATATACACTTTTTTATTTTAAAGGATACCTAATCACTCATTAGCCTGGAGTATTTATACTACTTAAAAACCTTTCTAGTGAAAAGTCGCACATTTACCCAAAAGCGTGTTGAAAAAGACGTTGACGGATCGTCTTTTGCGAGTGAACGTGCGGACGTGGCTCAGGACGTTCGAGGGGTACGTGCGAGACTTTTGGCTGCGATAAGCTGTGGAGGTATTGATTCGGTTCTGAAATTATTTGGAGCGGCTCTAGAGTGTGGAGCATGCTTAGCGACTACGTTTTCATCAAGGATGCCAACGGAGTGGTTTGCTGAGCTGTGTAGCGGACATACCCTTAAATGAGCGATGTTATGGTGCTCCACCTCTTTTATATACATTAACCTATCATAAAAGCAGTCATTATAATAATAATATTACAGTTAAATTTTACTAAATAATAGGTCATATAACCCCTATACCTACCCTCTATATATATACTTAGCATACCTAAGTTTAGTGATACTATATTTTTTGAATATATTACTATATACTGATCTCATATATAATATAATTAATCTATGTAATATATACTATAATATGTAATATATATCTTAATTTTGATAATTTATAATCATAAGATCAAATGTAACTCTAGAATAAATTATATATATATATATAGTAAACTATTATATATTAATATATATTGTAGAGGATACTTCGGTAACCACACCACACTTCAGCTTAAAGTTATATATCTAAAATATAGATAATAATCATAATACCTAACTATCATATCACCAACGTCAACCTCATCCTGTTACCATACTTTGAAACTTATATATAATGATACTTATTTGATTAGTCTACTATTATAATGATTATCAAGTCACTAATATTTCGAAGTATATATTCTAATAACTAGATTATGGGTAATATTCTCAAATACTAATTATATAATATAATACTAATTAAAATATAATATCACAATAAAGTAGTATATATTTCAACATTTTAAATTTAAAGCTTTATACTTATAGTACATAACTGATATCATCTATTAATATATATATACTTAAGTGTATATATATAAATAATTTAAATAATCACCCCCATAAAGACAATATATTACTTGAAGCACGATACTCCATATATAATAGAATACATGGTAAATTATAAAACTTATATTTTAAACTATATATATTAGTATATATTATAACATTATAATATAATGTATATCCACATATGTAATACTAAAACAGGATTTAAATTAATAATCATAGCTAAATTAAATAACAGTTACCCATAATAAATAGTATAATACTTAACCTTATATTCCACACTAGGGCAAGCAGCCTAACATGATACAAGTTATAGGGTTTTATCAATAATATTATTATATAGAATCAATATATGATGGGACTGATAATATTAATAAGAAACCGGTAATTAAATGCAAAACCTGTACTGACCCCACAAGCATGTGTGGTACTAAAGGGATTCCTGAATAACACCATAGTGATATCTATGTGAAATCCTTTAACATTATTTCAATGTATTACCAAGCCATCTCTTGTATAAAAGATTGTAATTAGGAATAAGCCAAATTCCTCAGAAAAGGGATGGATAGCAGAGCTGTGAACTTAGACAGGTGTGAATGGACAAGAATGCAAGGATGGTCTTATTGTGAATGCACCACAACACATCAGGTACTTAGCCACTCGATAAAATGTGCCAGAGGTAAGAAGGCGATTGCGAGCTTATCCACTTTCTTTACCTATAGTAATACCACAAAAATTACCTAATAATGATAATAAAACAATAAACAACTTACAAGTTGCAGAAAACATTTTAACAACAAAAAGGTTAATTAATTATTTCTCTGATTGATTCATAATGAAAACATATTATTAAAATACTATGCTAACTTCGCATGACCAAATTAATCCCATTCATTGACTATTCGAGGATTCTGTTCTAGATAAACTTCAAAAGAAAACAGACATGCTAAAGAGGCTCATATTGCTAACCCCAGACAGTGTGGCGGAACATTAATTACATCTCATTAATCATTAGATTGCTAATTATATAAATATAAGCCCAATTCAACTGCGGGATACTTCCCAACACTTTATATCAAAGACTCACAGTGAGGGTATATAGAAAAGGTAAAGAAAAAACCCCTACCATCTTGGAGTCAAAGGGCTACTGCTCTAGAAAAAAAACAATTATAGTCCCCAGGTGGCGGCTAATTTCAAAGTTTAAATTGCAAAAAAAAAATCTGAGGTTAGAAAAATAGTCGCCCTATTAATCCAGAAATGTGAATGTTGTTGAACTATCAAAATTTAGATTATCTGTAGGGGGTCAGTAATATACGTTATAACGCAAAAAGTGAAAGACAATTAAAAGCTATATATTATAATCATAGAATGTATAACAAAAGTAATAAAGAAATAAGATCGTGTTTTATGAGGCACAATATCAGGGATAAGAAAACACGTCAAATTCCGTATGTTCTGCCTAACGAACATTTCGACAATTTTAACAAACCATCGTCAAGTTATATACCCCTATAATAGATTGGTTAGGGTGCTTAGATATTATATGAGGCTCTCTAAGGGCTATAAGAACCACATATACGATGTTAATGACAGCTCAACAAAATCAGGCTTCACTGTAGAAGTGTTTGTTCCTGTTAAAAAAAATAGGCTCTTCCTCAAAAGATTTGAATTCGGATACCAAGAAAAAAGACCAAGGCAACACTCGAAAGCCAAGCAAATCGCTCCAAGATCTCTGTGAAAAGGAAAAGGGGGAATGGAAAAATACTATCTCTTCAACAAACGCAATTCCTTAACGGCATAAGCAGCCAATCTTCCCGCTCAAAAAAGGCAACGCCTTACAATCCAGCTACTCAAACGCAAGCTCGCCAAACTCAAGTAAAGATTGTGTGTCCAATTCAAATACCAACTTTTGATGAAGCCGATATTACAAACTGGATCAAAGCAAAAAATGTCCTATTTAGAATCTATAGAATAAAAAGTCAAGCAGACAAAATAAAATTAATAGCCCCAATGCTCCCGAACCACGTATTGCTCTCTATAAAATATCCAATTAAAAGAAATGCATACGAAGAACTGATAAAGTCAATAAAAATATTCTATTTGCCTCCAAAAGAGCAAAGCATTCATGACGTCATCAAGAAAGGAATGAAAGAGAACGAATTGCCGAGTGGGTATTTGAAACGGGTCGAAAAAGTGGTAGGTTATAAAAACGCCGAAAGTCTCATAAGAAACCATTCAAGTTTTGTGAAAAGCTACTTCCTCGCTAAAGTACCGACCTATGTTTACCAAAATCTACACATGATAGCTGAATACATCGATTTACATACATTGATAAAACTCGCCGACAGTGTTTACAAGAAACTTTCCCGCGAAAATCCAATGCAGTCATCAAGTGGGAATTCAAGTCAAGAAACCCACCCACCAATGCTTCCAACAAGAGCATTCTCTGAGTCTGACAAGATCCTTTTGCGGCAACTTTTGAACTCCCTAAACCCTTATGAGGGAAAGACAGCAGCAAACTCCCACCATACAAACGTCTTCAGCACCGAAAATTAAAAAGAAAAGACCGTACGGTACTCGGAAAAGAAGAAAACAACAAATTTTGGTAAATAATAAGAAAGTGAATAAAACTCTTCTAGGTGTTAATAAATTAAGATAATATATAATAATCGTTTTAATATTATAACTCTAAAAATTTTGGAAATCATTTATAAGTAGTAGGAGAAACGGGGAGCGAAGCGTCTTCCGCGACATTTCCGAGCGAAACGAGGAGGTAGGACTCGTAACAAAATTAAAAAATATATCAGATCTGCGATGATTAAAATCTTCTTTCAATTCCATTCTGGTAAACAAACAGTTACAAGTAGTAGGGGAATGCTACGCATGCGCATTCCCAGTATGTAAGTAAAATTTTCCCACCAAAAATCAGATGAGTATTTCTTATGAGAAAAAATAAAAATTCAAAAATAATAAAAATATTCTTATTAAATAATAATTATGTACGTGTTTGAAATTAATGAGTCAAAAATTTGCTTACAAATAAAGTGGCTTGTGTCGACTACGGTAGTCTTGAAGTCCCAAAACTGTCGCTGTTCTAGTTTAAAATTTGTGTGCAGTCAAGAACTGTTACCGACAAAGCCTAATTTAGCGAGAGAGGTGGAGTGGATTTTCAGGAATGCCGTTTTCTTTACAAAAAGCTTTAGAAAATATATGGGTAGACTTTTAAAATATCAGAGTAATAAAATAATAAAATGTTTGTGATAATATCCTGTAAAGGCAAGGACCCAAATGGGGCAGGCCTATCGCAGTCACAAACAAACAGCGAGCGCTCCTATTGTCAACAAATTCAAATGTGAATCCAAAATGGCCGATATTAAGAGTTTCCAAATTATTGTCGTACTTGTCTCCTATAATATCTTATTTTTTCATGCGAAATATATTTTTTAAAAGATGTAATATGAAATAAATTTTAAAATCTTAATCTCCAATTCCCACAAGACTGTTACTCTAGGGAGATTCTTGTGTGATGTTGCTGCTAACAAATATATGCCCTTTGACAAGATATGGCATGTGTCGTTGCCCTTGGAAGTCTCTGGGCTTCCAGGGCTTCTTTTCCACTTGCTTCTTCTTCTTTCATTTAGCTTATCCGTTTCTATCTTTCTCTCAAATTGTTCAATATTAAAAATATTTCTTTGCCCTTGATCAATATCATCTTTATAAAAATTTACATTTTTTTCTTTGTTGAGTAATTTGTGTTTGATGAAATAAAAATATAGTTTATTTGATAACATTGGAAAATTTATAAGTTCAGAACGGAGACTAAGGTACAGTGTCTGACGATCATAATGAAATTAAAGAGAGTCTATTGATATTCGTTAAGCGTAGATAACTGTAACAAGGAAAAATAAAATTTTGGAGAAGATTAATTTATTCAACAATGGTATACAAATTTCCTAACGACCATAATATCATGTCTGTTTAAATTTAAAATATTTCGCATGCTAAATGTAAAAGTAAACTTCCATTTCCTTCTCAAAACTGTCTAACTATCGTAGCCTCTATTTCTTATAAAAATAAAAATAAAAAGATACAATAAATGTAAGAAACGGTGAAATAACAACAAAGAGAAATGAAAAAAAAGAAAAAAGAAAAGAAAAGTAAGAGTGCTTTCAAACACACAAGAAAAGTTGTTCGTTCGTAAACAGGCATCAAAATCTCCCTCTCTGTAGCCATGACAACGACAATCGCAGGTGCAAAGGCCCAGAAAAGGCAGCCATTTGAAGAAAAAAAAGAGACCGAAAGTAAACAAACAAATGCATCGATAGGAAATACTAAAGGAATATCATTTTATCAACTTTACAACATCGAAGGAAATTTGAAAACAAGATTAGTTGATTCTTTAATTTATTTGAGAAAGTGCAATTAAGATAAGTTCCCGGAAAGGTTTTGCCGACGAAAAAATTAAGGAAAAGAACCAATTATTTTGTGTTTAGAAATCCTAACGATGAAGGAGGTCATAAAAATGAGAAACCCAAAACCGAAAAGTAAATTAGAGGAAAATTTAAAATATTGGAAGTGGAAACTTTGACGACGAATACTTGTATTTATAAAATGTCATTGTTGTATTAGTCTAATATTTAAAATTTTCGCCTATGACTATCATAGTGTTCTGGTCTTCCTTTATCTTTTCCTCATGCATGTATCTTAATTATTTTCTCAGAAGGTTGGGTTTAAATAAATATGGATGTGAAAACATAAACAAAAGTGTCACCTGTGTTTATGAGGGAGCCACATTTCTTTCGTCTCCAGGATCTACCAATGTGGACTGATAATATTACGGTAAGCCTGAACAGCCTGTAAGCACTAGCATGTGTGCCTAAGATCTTGTACACCTGTGTGTAAGGGAAACTGACATATATTTCCCATGTATATCTATGTACAATCCTTTAACACTATTTTAATGTATTATCAAACCAGCTTATACAAACTGGTAGAAAAGACACCCACTTATCCCTTTGGTGGGCGTGCTAAAGATTCGAATTGTAAGGCGGAGAACCCATATGGGGCAACCGCCAAAGAAAGCCAAACGGAAATCGTGAGTTATCCTTAAGATTTCATAACAGAAGGATGGCTGATGCCTTCCTTCTGTATAAAATTATCATTTTGATATTTAGATAATAAGATCAATTATATATTAACCAGATTTATTGTGCCATTATCATACTACTTCATTGCAAAATATCCAATTGTCCTATGTCAATATCATTTACCTGTTTAATAAATAGACAAGAATCAATATTATTATTTCAACCACCGATTAATTAATTACCTCTTCATTAATTTAGATCTTAGCCATATATATAATCTTTGGCCCATATATATATATATATATATATATATATATATATAATATAAATATATATATATATATATATATACAGAGAGAGTATAGAGTATATATATATATAAAGATATATATATAGTTTTTACCTAACACATACAGAAGTTCAATAAAGTTCATAGTTGTGTAATTATAATTACTAGCAAATATAAATGTTTATTTAAATTCATATTTTATTTTCTTATTTTTGTTTTCGCTAATAAATATATATAAAAGTAAGTTTTATGGCTCCTTCTTTGCGTTTTTATTTGCTTTTAGCGTGTCCTTCTTTTGTGTTTTGTCTGCACTGCATTATATCAGCGTAATTGTACTGGTGCGGTCGCTTCTCCAAACACTAGGTAACACTCTCTGTGGTTTGTTATCCCAACTATAGATTGCATTATATTCCCTCGCACAAATAGCACCTCTGCTCCTGCTTATCCTTTCCTTTTGTGTTTTTCATGTACTGCATGGCGCCAATCCTTCCGAATTACGCATAACCACTTCAGAGGAATAGGGTGGCGGATCGAGCGAGCCAGAAAGTGCTGCGTGGTCACCCACCTATCACCGTGCAATACATTTCACATTTTGGTGAGCAAATTTTCTCTTGCTTCAAAAAAATGGTTGGGATTGTCACTTTTTTTTTTGTAAATTGTCTCTTTTAATATATATGTTATATGAGAATTACTAAGAACAATTGGTAGCAAATATATATATAAAGGTAAAATAGATATATAAAATATGGCATATATACATAGTATATATAAAAGTATATATATAGTATATGGAGATATATATGAGGCAGAAAGTTAAATAATTATTATTAGAGGGGAGTATATATATATATATATATATATATATAGTATATATATATATATGTTATATATATATATATATATATAAGTATATATATATATAGTATATATATAATATGTGTTTGGAAAATTCATAACGAAAACGCTCTTTTCGCCTTGAGATTTGGTTTACTATTGATACCTAAATCTCAAAAAACGATGACTATTAAAAACCGAAGCTTGAAAGGTGAGAGCGCGTATAAGAAAACTGTTCCTAAACTGAGGCTAAAACCAAAACCCGTTAGGGCACTCTACGTATCCTCCTTTCGATTTGGAACTGTTTCGTAAACTGGAAGCGGTGCTTCCGTGTGGACGGTAGAATGAGAATAAATTGCTGTCTTCATTATCGAATTTAGATAACGACTCAGAACCATGGGGCGGAAAACTGCCAGAGGTCATCCGTGTAACTATTTACATGGTTGACATGAAGCATTCACGAGTCATTGCAACAATAAACTCCACCTTATCCTCAGAGTGTTCACCGCCACTCAAAGTATATGCTTCCGTAAAAGAGCAGCTTGGGCCTGTTTCACACTGACTCTTTTTGCTCTTTGATTTCTTCACGTTTGAAAGAGAACGTTCACCAGTTACAGTAGGAATATAGCAATCATCGAGTTAGTTAAAATTTAAAAACAATGTCATGTCGTAAAGAAAACAGGAGTCGAAACATATAAACTATAGGATAATGCTTCCTTTCGCAAACATTCCTGCTGACCTCAGAGAATAAGACAATTAAAGTGATCAATCACATGATAAAGAGTAAATCAACATTCGCATCTCTCATTTTCACGAGCAAAGATCCGGCCTCTGGCTAAAAATTTCAACTTCTACTTAGATTAATATTAATCAAGACGCAAAGTATCAAAAAACCATTTTTTTGTGTAGAACACATACTTCCAGTTGAGGTCGTGTGTTCTGCTGATTATCAAGTTCAACAAAGCGCCACGGCACTATGGAGATGAACCGGCGGTTCTAAACCAAGTGGAGCCGGGAACAGGCTGCTCATCTCAGACGGGAGTGCATTTGCCAACACAACCTGCTTTGGAACGCTGAGAGCTCGTAAATCAGTGGTGGGAGGTAATTAAATGCAGTTCCAAACCTAAGTCTGTGTTCCTGCCATTCCCGGCAACAATATACTGCAGGTATAATCTCCGCTAAAATTCCTGAGACTAGGTTTTTAAATCACAAAAGATTCATAACCCCTTTCCTCTCTTACAAAACACCAATAAGCCTCATTTTTGATGAGTTGATCACGATATCCATATTATTCTATCTTCAACAGTGCCGAGATTTGACAACTATCATTTAAAATGTAAGTTTTTCAGAAATGACCTCACATGCGTTCAAACTTATTTTGAAGCACGCTACAGCGGTTATGCCCATATAATTGCAATTATTTAACTGAAATTAGAGGAAGTCGCTAAGAGAAACATTATGCCAAAGGTTTATAATTAAGAATGGTTACATAAAGACTATGTAGTTAGCTGAAGTGAAAATATATGTGAAAATGAAGTAAGGAAAGACACAGTAGAACAACAGCAATTACCAAAGGAAACCACTGAAGAAAAAAAAGGAAGTGTTGAATTGTTTTTTAAAAGAGGAAATGGAAAGATAATAATTATAATTAACTTCTGGGTGATTGAAGATATCCTCCTGTGATGAATGAATTAAGAAATTTAAGATATAGAAAATTTTCAAAAGTATAAATGCATTGATAAATAAAGAATGTGATAACTCAAGGAAGCATAGATGAACCCCGTTGCTTACATATTTAGATTTGTGAAGAAGTGATAAGAAAATGATGTACGAAAATGATTTAAGTTAAAAAAATCTTAAAACACACAGAGAAAAGGAAAGGCAATTAAGAAGGAAGGAAGGGAACTATGGTAACGGAGATGGTAGTAGTTACAAAGAAAAATAATAATTACATTGCCAAGTTATTTAGAAACGATAAATCAGAGACCTTGAATATCCAATATCCATTACTAAGAGGAAGAAACGATCACCATTTGGTGTAGCTAGCATTAATATATCGGGAAAACAGTGGGTGAAGGTAGTTTTGCAATGGGAATGTTGGCGTTGGAAAATTTTCCTTTCGAGAAGATAATAGCTCTGGCTAAAAAAATCTATGAATATCAAAAATATAGGGAACGTTATATTGTGTGATAAACATAGTATAGATAGTATAATCAACCAAGTAAAGAAGGTCCTTCTGTGAATAGTGAGAACAGTGAGATTGCAATAAGATAAAATTTTCACCAAAAAAATTTCTAGACCAAGAGAAATAAACCATCTTTTGGTACAGAATTAACGCGACAACATCCATATTCTCCTACAATTGCTAAGAGAGAGAGAGATAGATCTGATAATAGAGAGAAGATAGAGAGAGAGAGAGAAGAGAGAGAAGAAAGAGGAAGAAGAGAGAAGAGAGACGTATAGTAGAAGAGTAGAGATAGAGAGAGAGAGAGACGAAGAAGAGAGAGCGAGATATTTATTCTGAATGAAATACTTTAAAACTTATTTACCTTGTTTTACTTCTGAACTGATATATAAATGAATAATCAATAAAGTAAAAATACATTACCAAAGAAGTGAAGGATGTTAATACCAGAGATTTTCATGAGAAGCGGAATGGGTAGGATTTGAGAGATTTAAGTTAATATCACTAAATTATACAAATTTAGAAATTCAAATAAATAAGTGAATCAAACACGAGGAGCTAAATATTGCTGTCTTATGAGAAGGTCATCATTCTAAGTCATTATATATAAATAAATAGAAATTGATTTATATAGTAGATCTAAGATAAAAAGAGAGATGAGAAAAAAAAAAATTAACATATCTTGTGTTAAGATTAACCCTATTTTGAGCGTATAAATCTTATGGCGCAGTATAAATCGGATTTAAATTCTGAGTTTATTATTCCTTCATCTCTTTTGGATATTTATCAAAGTATCGTGAGATTAGCCTGCTGTTCCTAACCCTCGGTGCTATATCATGAAGAAGATTTATCCACTTGGTATTTAATTTGACTTGATTCTACTGTACATGTGAAATTAGAATTTAAACAGATTTCGTTAGACCTCAAAATGGCAAATCAGAATGTGGTAATTAACCTACTAGGCTTCCGAGATAAGATATATTAATGTTCCCTTCATTATTATCTAAATTATTAAGTAATGTACGGTGTAATATAATTTAGAATAAGAAATATATGATTAAGCTAGATTAAAAATAGCTTAATCTAGTAGAATAGATTATATGTATACATACATAAGGTTATATCGAATTATAAGTTCATATGTTCAAATTATATAACTATAAATACCTAAATATCAAAAGCTGTTTATCGCGAATAATTTCCCACGTTCATAATATTTGTCTATCGTATGAGACATAAGTTTATAATAATACGTACCAAAGATTGGTGCACAGGCGCCTATGCCGCGTATTATATAAGTTAAAATATAGATAGGTATTAATTAAAATGATGTTATAAATAAAATAGGATTTATCTACCAAAGATGATATTTTAATAAAGTTTATAAATAAAACAGATATGATATAGTATATAAACAAATGAGAATTTAGAAAACTTATTGCTATTAGTTTTATTGATTACCCAAACAATGGTGGACAAACGTAAGCTTTGTGTAAGAAAGCCGTCAAACCCTTACAAGATTATAATTATAGTCATTTTATTAATATATTATAATTTAATTTTTTTTCAAGGAGGTGGTTCATCTCGGCTATCAGTGTACTTGTTGAAACTTGTTTTAGGTAGGAAGGGAATTTAATACTACAGCAACTACTGGGTGTAATCTTTGTTGTAGATGTGAATACGCAGTATGAAGAAGGGATTATTTAGAAACGAGAGTATAATTACAGTACTTAGCAAATGACCAGAAAGTTGGGTTAGATCGCTGGTAAGAACGTGATTAAACACGGTGTATTCAACTAGAAGCTAAGGGGTTCAAACGTGAATAAAAAGCGATCAAAAAGAGAGATCAAAAGGCGATCAAATAAATTTTGGCTACTTGGAAAAAGTTAAAAGAAGATAATTAATAAGAGAGGAGAAAAGAGTTATTCAGTAAAGGAGTGGAGTTGAGAAAGGTTTTTGAAAAGAGATAACAACCGTAAAGGAATTTCGAATTAATCAAATAGGTATAACGTTGAAAATTATAATATTATTATTTAAGTTATATCAGACAATACTTATTATGATATTAGTTATTAGTATTAGTTATGTTGTTGTTGTTGTTGTTGGTGAGTTATTGTTCTTAGTTTGAATATGGTTGTATTTTTTGACATTAAGAACTAAGAAAAGTTAAGCAAATTGAAATTACAGTTCAAGTTAATTTATTACTTGAATAAAACAAATAATTTAAAATAACTATATATGACGCTACATGACGAGGTGGGAGGATTTGCTTATATGTATTCATAAGGAAAGAATAATTTTTTCTATTTTTTTTTCATCTTATACTTACTTTTTTTAGTATACAGTCACAATTTAGTTGTGCTCTATATAAACTTGGAAAAGGTGGAAGAGTGAAAGATATGGCAATCACAACTAATCTATGGCAAAGGTAGGTCGACATGAAAAATAATTATTTCTGAGTGCAAAACCGAGCATTGACCCTGCTCAACGAATCCTTCAATCAAGGAAAAAGACACAGGAAGGAAACTGCTGGAGAGGAGAGTATGGTTAATAGATCCGTTCTAAAGATAACGCATATGAATAGAAGAACAAATTCCTCACCCACCGTAAAAGCACTAAATTCCGGTAAGTGTAAAAAGCTTAAACATTGTTTTTATTTTCATAAGAATTTCGGCTATTAAGTAGAAAACCAATCTGTCGAATTATATAAAATAAGAACTATTTTATAATTGTTCTTAGGGAAAGTAACTTCGGCCTAGATCATACTTGCGACTACATCACCAGATTAGTATGACCAAGTCGCCGCTCGATAAGACAACGCAGTTTTTCAACCGTGGATCGGTTATAACACAGAGTGAAAATTTGGTCAACCGGAATATAAAATCTATCTCAAATCTACCAAAAAAAACACACCTCACTACATTTTTAACGGCCATGTCAAGTGAATCACAAGTTATTCAAAAGGTATTTCAAACCATAACACTAGAGCTAGGACGTCGTAACTCTTTACTTTAATGTCTTCAAAAAAAAAACTCAGCCCTATATCCTAGACCCATACTGAGCCTAGTGTATGCGACCTTAAGATTTCTACTAACCATGCATTTAACTACTCTAAAACATGTCGTTAGGTCACGTTACTCGGACATACAGCTTTTTAAAACTGTTTAGCCACCTAAGAAAGTTAATATACATTTTATTATCCAAAGAAGGTTGCTTAAATATTTTAAGAAAAGTAAAACTGTCAACAGGATTTATTAGTTTAAAAGTCAAAAGTGTCATTTTTAGAAATTAAAATAGTTAAAATTGTTAAAAGTGTCAAATTAAAAATATCAGAATAAGTAATCAAATTAACATTCTTGTGTGTATTGGACTTTATTTGTATGCGGAACAAGAGTCGTCACCAACTTAGTCCGATTAAGCTGGTGAGAGCCGTCTCTTGCGTCTGTGGAGATATTCTATCTAAGATATCCCAATATTTGACCCTCGACCTAGTCATGCAGTAAGCATGTTTCCCTCTACAGAAAGCCTGCTAACGTAATGTATCATTATAATAATCTGCGTATTTCATAACGAAACCGATGAATTTTGCCGCTTTAGGTATTATATATATTTTGATACGATTAGTGAAAAGTAATTTAGACATTTAAACGTAATTTAGTGTTAGTATAAACTGCTGCTCACTTGTTATTTCACCTAAGCTTATACAAGAATATTGAGTTTGCGCGTTATGCCCCCTTAGAATTTTAGAGTATATATCAGGTGTATAATTTATTAAGAATAAGGAAAATATATACATAACGATAGAGTTAAAATGAGATATAAAAGCATCGATGAATATATAAGGTATATGAGTATATATAAATATCATAACTTATACATATGTATATCATGTTAATTAATACTAATAATACAATATTGAAATCAGAATGTAATTATTCATTAATTCCCGATTCTTAATTATATATTGCTGTAGAAAATTATCAATATAAACTCAAGACTAATACGAATGGAGTCTAACTAAGAGTAGTAACCATTCCACTCACGGACGTTTTTATTAACGTAAAATAAATTATAATAATAATGATATAAATATATAAAATAGTTAAAATAAACATGTAAATAAAGTATTTACACTAATAAAAGTTTATGAAAGTAACAGATTTTATCAGAAAAACAATGAAGATTGAAACTTTTATTGAGTTACTTTTTATGTATTTAACAAATTAATATATAATATTAATATATATATAATAAAATAATATAATAATATAAATTAATAATAATATTTATTGATACTTAATATTAATAAAAAATATATAATATAAGTATATAATATAATATAAATATATATAACTATAATATATTATATATAAAAATATATATATATACTCATAAACTATAGTATATATATATTATATATAATTATTATGTTATATCGGCTAAGCACAGTTTTACATATTATTCATTCGACATTTATACGCGTAATCAGATTACTAATTTTATCATTAATCTATATCGCCGTTTTGCCTTTATGTTTAGCTATCCCGAGTCACTAGAGAATTAGAAGCGTACTATTTAAATAAATTTTGAGAAAAGCCCTGAATAAAGTCTTATGTAGCATTTATTATGTATTTTCGATTACTTTTATGAGCCTTCATCTTATATAGCTAAATGGTAATTATATATATTAAGGAAATCAGTCATATTATACATCGCAATTTCACATTATATATTATCTGGATCTCCCCTATAAACTTTATGATTAGTAATAAAATAGAACATAATGAATAAGTGTATTATATATAAGTATATATAAATCAATAACATATAATATATTATATATAATCATGATTAATAAAAAGGATATCGTATAAATGAATAAATTCCAACTATGACCTTATTATCTATAGATATAACATATTAGACTAGAGAGAGTATCATTCTTAAGGCTTAGGATGCTTATCTACACAAATAGAGTGAATTATTCACAGTATATATACTGGATACTAAGCCTGAGTGAGAAGATTAAAAAAAAAATCATGTAATTACATAATCAATATATTTTATAAATAAATGAGTTAAATAAATAAATAATCAATAGTATATTAGACTTATCATCCAGAGGTCCTAATCGCAAGACTATATAGTAAAAACTAACTGCGTCATGATCAAATTGACTATTATTAAACCAGTTGAAAAGCGATTCGTCAAAAATGCAAATCCATCCTTTAAAGGCGGCCGGCATCAAGACTCGCAAGATATCCGAGAAAATAACTTACTATATGAGAGAGACATTAAGAGAGAGCGTACTAGGAGCACTACCTGAAACCCCATCGCCTCAAAGATCAAAAACATCTACTTATAAACATTAAGCGATTACACATAAAATATAGATACCAATTACATAAAATCCTACTATCCAAATGAGGTATATAGTAATTAGTATATATGATGTGAGTGAGTAGAGAGCTATATATAGCAGTGAGTGACGTGGATAGTATATACCGAATATATATATATCTATATACTATAATACAATTATCATAGTAATGAAAAACGAAGGGTGAGGTTCGTTGAACTGTCAGACGAGTTCATTGAGAAGTATAACAAAGTTTACACAAATCTCGTGACGTAGATATATATATAAATTAGAGATATACAGACGTGAGAGTATGTGAGTAGTGGATAAGCGTCTGAGTGAGCGACTTATTTTCGCCCAAAAAAAATAAATTAAGAATATGAGATAGTGATGTCTGATGAGAGATTAAACCTCTATGCCTCAAACAGACGAACCGAGTAGTGCGAGTAAAAAGCAAATATGTTATGTTGCATAAAGTGACCAAAACAGAGGAATGGCGAGAACGTAGTGTGGGTGAATATACAACAGACAGGCGAGCGTTGTTCATTGAGCTATTTCAATGACTGCAACAAACTTCATGCAGAATATAATATATAGGAAATGCAGAGAGAGAGCGCGGAGAGAGGAGAAAATTCAGAAGACTGTCAAAACTACTACCAGACAGAGTATCGTGGCTCTAATCAGATGACTGGCCTGCCACATGATAGAATTATACGATAAGAATTACGGTAAGATTCAAAAAGGGAATTACACAGATTATCAGGGGATAAAAGATCAGTAGACATCCTCATTTAACTTTGAAGAAAAGAAGATACGTATCTGCGAGAGGAAACAGCGAGAGCCTTTATTATATGACTATATGCGAGTTCGAGGAATATATCATATAGTGTGCGTGAGTGTATAACATCTCATAAAATTATTTAATCTAATATCTAATTCCAATAATAGATAAGGCATCATAAATCATAATAGAAGTTCAATAAGAAAATGAAACATCAACCGATTCAAGAACTTATTAAAGGGCCCCTATATATTGGTAAATATATACAGAGCTGCCGTTTCCAGGCGGGGGATTGCCCTATTCGCACGCGAAGTCGGAAACAATTAACATCCAGAGGCCTCTACAATCCTGACCGAACCATCAGCATTTTCACAAGACTAAAATCTTAACTATCTATCGATCTAGAGAGAGGATCATCTACTAAACTCTCTAATACATCCAGAGACCAACCACCGAAAAGTTTCGTATTCCCCAAGACCGAAAAACACCTAAAACATGGAAGCCAAAAAAAGAGACAAAATAACCTACGATTGAATAAAACACAAATGCATTCTAATTAAAAATCCCAATCCAGTAAAGTAACACTATAAAATGATGATAAGGACGTCAAAAGCAAGCAATACATTATCGATAGAGACGCGAGTCTTCTTTAATTCTTCTAATTTAATTTACATTACGAGGATGTGCGTAGAGATCATGCGCCTCCGACCTTGTATCACGAAATAATTTCAGGTTTCTGACGATTCAATACTACTGTAATAGAACATATAGCAAACTTCCTTATCGAGAAGATATGGACAACTCATTTCACATTTTATAAGATTATGCATAGATTATGGGCAGATAAAACACTCATTATATTTTGGATTCCACTACGTATAAAATCAAGATTTACCTTTTCGAGCCCCTTCTTAAAATTATGGATTTTCATGAGTATGTTTTGGTTTCTACATTTAATAATGAAAAAAGAAATTCTATCCAAAAATAATGGACTACTAAATATTCAGATCAAACTATTCGCGATTATTATTGCTACAATTAATGATCTACCGGGGAGGAAGAGTGATTTTCTTTATCGTTAACTGACGCTAAGCTTTGAAAAAGCACTATTCCGTGCGCATGATGACAAAATCTAATGAGTATATATTAGAAACGCCTTACACTTAGACCCTTCCTTAGAATGCGAGAGACGGTAACCGAGTATCGAGACTGTGCCTAAGTTTTCGAGTGTGGAAGCTCTTGAGTGTAGTTTAAACACCAAAGATACGTACTTTATTTATTTCAATTATGTCTACGCTTTGAGGTAACTAATACATTATTTTGCAATGATCGGTGCTTGTTTCACATCGCGGCTCGAGAGAATGTTTGGTCAATGCCTTCTTGCGTTCAGAGCGCGGGTGGAGAGAGTGAGCGAGAGTGAGTGAGAGACCACCAAACTATGAACACGTGTGTAACATTGAAAGATGACAGCGCTGTGCGAATGTTATCAGTGTATAGTAGAGATACAAATTCTTTGTGTTTTTTAATGGTTTATGTCAATTGCTGTGACATTTTATAATATTTCAAGTTTTTCATTTTTTACTGCATTCAAAATCATAAATTGTATGTGTATATAGTCGTTTTGTCCAAGGAATGAAGCAAAGTCTTGGATGCATGATATGTTTGAAAACTGTGCCACTAAGCATCATTTAATTAGGCTTGTAAGAATTATCGCTTAAAAAATTAATGTTTTTAGTCATTTGAATAATCTTTTGTATTTGTACCAATTTGTATGAAGAGAGCCACTTTGTTCGAGGATGCCCCCACAAAAACAATAGGTATGCCATTAACTGAACTGGATCTATTAGGCGATAACTAAATTATATGAGAGGTCCTCCAGATCGCTAAAATATAGTGAGCGCATCATATAGGGCCAAATTACACGCACTGCAGAAAAGAGCCGCGTGTCAGAGTGATAAGTAACTGGGTGAGTGAGAGGTGAAGAAATAAGCGTGCGAATGCAGTAGACTATATGCGTTGCAAATATTGAATTTATAATTCGTTTTTCTTTAATAGTTCTTATAGAACCTTGTGATCGTCCTTAATAGAGTTCTGCGCTTAGAAAAAATTATAAATTTGTAATGTCATAAGTACACGCCCTCACTTCTGATAGATAATTAATCATAATGTATTTTGAGTAATAGCTCATCGGTTACATTGATAGAATATAACTTTTTAGACGTCTGCTTATCATAACAGTAACAAGTTATCATTTATACAGAAATACTTAGTAAGATCTTATCTAATAGGTTAAAGAATAGATATTAATGATGTCTATACACTATTTTATATAGATACTTTCACTCTTCCAAGTAGACTCCTGCTATCTATAAATTAATATTCGAATTCTTAGTTTCAAAAAGTGAAATAAATTATCAATATTAAAATAGAGGATAAGTCAATTATTCATATGTATGTAAAATAGTTAGTTCTCGATTGACTCTACCTCATTAAAATCTAACTATCAGTATAGGTGAAATATAGAAAAGTAGTAATTTTCTAATAATCGTGGCACAACTTTTATTAAATTATTTTCATTGACATTAATATTTTTAGAATTCCTTTCCATATTTATTTTGTGTGACAGTTCTTATATCGGCTCTCTAAATACCCATACCCCTATAGTAGGACTTAGCAATCTCTAAATAAGCGAGAGAAAATAAACAAGGTCAAAAATAATCCCATCGCGCAGAAGACGAAGGACATCTACAAAACATGATTATTAAACCATGATAAACATAACATCAAATGGCTCTTTCACACCAAACATAGAGTAATAGGTATTATATATATCTAGTAAACAACGGAATAAATTAAAAAAATTAACGATTAAAATTGAATAATTTATATCAAATAGATAGCACATAAGTTTGTATTAACGCAATAGTTAGCTAAATATATAATTTAAATATAAAAAATAATAAAAGATTAGACTATATAAATAAAAGTGAAATAATAAAAATTTAATATTAGATAAAATAATAAATATATATATCATAAATTAATCCTTAATTATAGAGAGAAATAATACAGAGAGAGAGAGAGAAGTTACGAGACGATGAGAGGATAAAGAAAAACTTATGAAATTAGGAAGAAACATCAAACGTGATCGTCTGCGCTAAGAACATCACAACATAAAAAAATATAGAGATATTAAGAGAACAGAGTTGCTGCATCGTGCAAAGAAGTGATTTATAGTTATATTGACGATGTATGTCCAAGTAGGAGGTAGAGTGAAGGAGCTTGATAGGAGGCTCGTTGGAATCTGCAAAAGCACCATGTTTTTATATTAACATACGACACCATAGAGTACGTGCGAACTAGAATCCGCAACTAGTAGATCTGGTTGCGGCTCAAGCTACTACGTGCGCTATCAATCACGTGTAGTTTCGCTGTCAAAGTGAGAGTGCTTAGATCAAATTGGAAGAGTATAATAGAGTTGGTGAGTTATTCAGCCTCAACTGAGTGAAGAGCGAGACGAGCAGTCATAGCAGATGAGGTGCCAGTTCGAATGCATTGGTAAAAAAAAAAAACGAGTTGGATTAAGCAGAGTTCTGATTGAAGCGATTATGGAGAGATTTAAATAATAGGACTAAGGAAGAGAATAGAATGATAATGCGTATATAAATACTCATAGTGAGTGAGGGTGATCGGAGTGAATATGGGGTATATGCATATATAGTAATATATTTATATATATATATGAGAGTGAGGTGGGGGGAGAGAGTGTAGTAATAGGTAGCTAGTAGTATATATAGTAGTATATTATCGAGTGAGGTAAGTATAAATAAGCAGGCATAGTTTGTAGATTGATGTAGCGAGAGCTAGCGCGGGAGTGAGTGGTATTTTCAAGAGAGCGCGCGTCGAGAAAAGCTGCGTATTGTTGATTAACCTGCAGGCAGACGTTACTGAGTCACGAGATGGGCCGAGTGTGAGAGAGTAATATAACTGAGTAGATATAGTATATAGGTATTATGAGAGTATATGACTATAGGGTGGGTGAGAGGGTCGAGTATTATCGATATGATAATAATAGGTATTATAGCAGGCTATTAATCGGGGCACACCACACACAGTATACGGTTAGTTAGGTCAGCGTTAGGTTGGTTACGGCTAGCTTAACCTAAGCGGCTAACAGAGTGCAATTATATATATATTAATATATAGAGAGATATGATATATAGTAGGTATATATGAGTATTAAATTATGATGATACATATATCGCTAGTATATCCTATTATATAGTATATAAATACTATAGGTATATATATATATAGGAGTGAGAGAGACACTTGTGTATCAGTGAACCTTCCAGAGGTTAGTGAAGAGTACACTAGCTTTGTGAGGTTCTTGACAGCGTAATCCATCGCTAGTTAGGCAGGAACAGTAAATCTCAAAAATTGATATATACGAGTAGAGGATATATTATACATAATGATTATATATGAGGTATATATATATATATATACGGGCCTATATATTGTATATATAATATAATATATATGATACATATATATATTGAGAGTATATATATTGAGAGATATAATCCACCATCCGAAAATATGTTTGAGGGAGTGAATAATTTTCGTGACTTTGTCGTGAATAAGTTTCTTGGAAAGCACCGAATTTCAGAAAACGAGTGAGCTGTTAAACAAATGCTGAGAAGATTCAAATTTCTAGGATAGTATATTATAGTGATAATAGAGTAGTGATTGCTTATATATATAATATTATATACTACTATATTAATATATATTACGTATTCTATATATAGCTAGTATATATGATAAGTATCATTTCATATATATATATAGTATTATCGAGAGGGTCCGCAGACAACAGTATATATTAAAGGCGCATTATATATAGAAGTAATGTATATGTATATATATGAATTATATATATATATATATATTATATACGCCTCGTACATATATACTATATATTTAATATATATATATATATATATACATATATATATTATATATATATAGTGTATACAGTATATATATACTATGGATATATAATATAATAATATATATATAGTAGTGAGCGATGAGAGTATTTATAGTATATATTATATAAATATTGTATACCTATATAGATAGATTCGACAACCTAGTAGTTAATAATGAATGAGTCTATAATACTTATAGTATATATATATATATGAGTGACAGAGGGTAGAGGAAATTTAATAAATAGTTTATATATTGTAGGGTGTCAATTCTATAGCAATAGGTATGATTAGGTTATATGAGGTATTGTTATATTATATATTATATGTGATTGGGTTGGTACTATATATGGTAGTGAGCGAAGAGGTAGTGTGACTGCTATAATATATTTTAGCTAGTATAGGGGGTACAGTAGGTATAGGTATTATACTACGGTGAGAGGTGAGGTGAGTGAGTGTGAGATATTATATATAAGGGGGTGATTAGAGCGAATATAATCGTATAAATTATAGAGTACATATAGTCAGCTATATATATGAGCGTATAGTAGTGAGTGAGAGGTGATGAATAATTTTAGTGAGCGTGAGGTATATACGTATATATATATAATATAATATATAATTATTCATTTTAAAAAGGTAAAGCAAATAATTAAATAAAAAGGTTTATTGGTTTTTAGAAAAAAAAAACATTCGCGTGTTTGCATCAGGTTTTTTTTTTTTTTTTTTCCTTGAGGTATATATTATTTATAGGTAGTGTACGAGTATATATTAAGTAGGGTAGATAAAGTCGTATATATAATATATAATTATATCTATATAGAAGAGTATAATATATGAGTATATACAATAGTATATAGTAATAATATAATAATATAGAGATGCAGATCCAAGATCACCCTACGAGGCGAAGGGCAATGGGAGCCATAATCAGAGGAGCGGCTGTATCGAGTGAGAGCGTGCGCGAGTGAGGACTAAAAGCTAAAGCGAGAGAGAGAATAGCTCAATCATTCTCGCAACCCGGACCAGTTGACCGAACGAGGGACCGGCCGGACGGCGAGTTTTGGCACAGCTGCTCTAAGGGGTCCACTATGGAGACATATCGGGTGCAGTCTTTTATCTATAGAATAAAGTAATGTTAACAAGCGATATACACTATAGCATACATATCCATAAACACAACTATTACATCTCTAAAAATGATAATATATATACAGAGGATAGATAATAAATGTTAGATAAAGCATATATGCTACCTTCGGACATCATTATTAATTAAGTTATGTATTATAGTATTGATTTTAAATATCCATGTATTACGTTATTATTATTATTTATTATAAGTATTTATTTATTATATTTATTATTATTATTATTATTATTAATTATTTTTATCTATACACACTATCTTTTCACGAGGAAACAACTATAGATTTGCACTATTTGGTTGTGGTATGTCACTATTCACAACTTAATATTTTGAAACTTAAAATTAGTTTTAGAAGTATTCGTGTCAATATTAGTCGAAAGCTGAATCGACTAAGCGTGGATCGCACCTGACCTTTATAACTATCCACTAGTCGGTAATAGTCATAGTGTGCTTTGCATGCACACACAGTCGCTATCCAGCGAGAAAAGAGTGCGTTCTTCACAACAGGATTCGATGCGTGTATTGGAGTAAATCAACGTGGAGCTGTTGCGAGAGAAATTGTAACTGATTTTCACATTTATGGATCTCTTCTTTTTAAATTTTCTTCTTCTAATAAAAATGAGTGAGAGATTGCAATGTTGAGAGTAAGTATATATATGATATAGTTATATAATAATACTATATATATATAAGTATATATATATATATATACTATAGTATAGGTAATATTATACATAGGTGCACTAATAATATGATATAAGGTTACCTTACATCACCCCGGAATGTGTCCTTGTGAATAGGCGTAGTAATATATATATAGTATATAGTAGTGAGTGAGTGACTAATATAGGTGATAGAATATATGAGTATAAGTAAATATAGGATATATAGTATATGTGATATAGTTATTGAGTTAGATATAGTAAGTATAGGTATTATGTATATATAGGTATAAGACGCAGTTATCAGGGTGAGTGAGTATATAAGTAAATATACTTCGATGAGTATAAATATATAGTATATGTCTTGTTGATTATAGTCGTGTCTCTGTTGATTTGCTTTTTATTTCTATATTTTTTTGTTTCATAATACTATTTTAGTATGAGTTGGAGGTGCTGCTAACAATAAATTTCAGGGGTAATAAACCTGATAAAAAATTTAAGAATACACAAAAAAAGGTGAAGTGTATTTAATGAAAACCGCATTGCTACCTTGAGTACCAGCCAAGCCATCGGTACGTTTGGCATTTACCGGGGGATAAGTATTAAGGCTCATGAATATATTGTCCTGGAGAAGAGTGCGAAGTGAGTTGATGGGTGAATAACCGCTATAACAAGAGAAGCAAAGTATTAAATGCAAAGATGGATCTGCAGCAGATATATTATAACTATACGTACTATGATACTATAGTATATCCTAGTATAGTAATCATATAAGTATATATATATATATATATAGTATATATAAGTATAATATATAATATATATATATATATATATAATATATATATAGTATTACTGAGTTTTGTCTCAATAGTAGTACTTTATTTTGTGTAGCTTCGATGGTTACGATTGTTTACGGTTAGGTTGGGTAAGGATAGGTTTACGAATATATATAATATAGTATATAATATAAGTATATATTCATACGCTTATAAAGACATCGCCTTTGTTTTTACTAATATAATGTAAAGTACTATATATTATACCTATAATCCGAATAAAGAGGGATGAGAGATTAAATTCCTTATCATATGTATCTATATATATATACTATAATATACTATATAATGTATAGTAATAATAGATAGATAGGAGATTATACTATGACTGCATTATGGTAGAGACAGGTGAGGGTGAGTGATAGGGAGCGTGAGAGCGTGTGGGAGTGTGTAGTGTTAGGTTAGATTAACGATCAAAGTTTATGGTTAGAGTTTTGAGGTACGATTAAAGGGTTAGGGATTTATGCTTATGACTATGTGGTTACTGATTAGGTGTGGGGGTAGGGTTACGAAGGGAGGTAGGGTTAGTTAAGCTTACACGACGCAGTCGATATCAGACTCTAGGTTAGTCGTGTGAGGTCATGCTCGGCGGAGAGCGGGTGAGTGGAGGGTGTAGGTATGTGAAGTGCATACGGAAAAGAACATTCGAATTGACAGGTAAACACCAAAGTGTTATGTGAGAACAAACCAACTTTGAATTTCACCGTTAACTGTCTTTTATTTCTTGCTCATATAAATAACAATGAAAGCTCACATCCCAATCGGTTCATTTCTTTTAAAATATTTAGGTTACAAGTTACCACTTTGCCGAGTGCAACACATAGCTATTAAATTTTCAATAGTCACGTTTTTATTTTTTAATATTGTAAAAGTGAGTGAGAGAGAGTGTGTGTGTTGAGAGACTGTGAGACGAGAGCGAGTTCCATGGTATTAAATGTGTTTAGTGTATCGTGAGAGTGTTATCCCACGAAACGCGCGCGAGTGGCGCAGCTAGGTAGGAAGCACTCGCCTGGCAGTCCGAGAGGGCGCGCGCAAGTTTCGAGACTCGGGGCGAGCGAGGCTATGAGTCCTCTATTCACTTCTAGAGCTTCGTCTCACTAGAACAGCAGCAGTAATGAAGGGTGAGGAGTGTGGGTAGCGTGCTTCTGGCGTACATTAGATGCTGTTGAAAAGAGCGTGTCCCGAATCCGGATCAGGCCTGGCAACCAGTTGGATTACAGCAGCTAGGCCGTGTAAGCCCCATGAGAGCGTTTCTCGAAGGGTCCTGCCACTGGCGAGGTGCGCTTGGACCGGGAAGCGATCGTTCCAGGGGGAGTTGTAGTTATTCACCCCCGGAAACTTAACGTTCTTCGCGGTTTGATTTTAAATTCTTTAAATGATTTAAAAAATTTCGTATCTTTCTTACTACCATTTTAATTGTTCTCTGTCTTAGGAGTGCG
>JABUQX010041587.1:0-18454 GCA_015478945.1 Trachelipus rathkii
TATACAATTATATATATATCTATATATATATATATATAATTATATAATTATATATATATTATAGTTATATAATAGATATATATATAATTATAATATAAGAATATATTATATATATATATTATATATATATTAAGTGATAGATTATAGATATTTATTATGTTTTATTCTATTTTGTGAGGTTAGTATAGGGTAATCAGTACTCAACATAACGTTGTGAAGAATGAACTATGTGTTGAATAATTATTATTTGTCTATATTATCATTATTAGTTTATATTATTAATTATATATTAATTATATTATATAATTATTAGAAAATTTAAGAAACAAACCCATAAAAGATTGTTATATGAATAAAATAAAATCAAGTATAAAGAAAGATCTTTTGTAGAAAAAATTGGATTGAAAAAATATAGCAAAAAAAAGACCCTTTACCTTAATGATATTACACACATTGCAAATTGGTACCAAACAAACACTTGGAACAGAAATACGAAGTGGGTTATAGTATAAAATTTAAAATTTTTAAAAATACATTAAATTCAATTTTAACTGCATATCTTTATTAATCAATCGTCAAAATTTCTTCGTATTTGTTCCCTGCCCATTCCAACATTACATCATATTTCTTTATTATTAGAACTATTTTTACATATAAGCATATAACATAACAAGTGGGGCTCGTCGCATGAGGGGCACTGTAGCAGCCGAATACTTGCAAAGCCCCCAAAAAAATTCAGAAACTCAGACGCATTACAAACTTACTAAAACAAGGCGGAATTGTTATTCCCTTATTAACTCTCTCTCTCTCTTCATAATTGTTAAATAAATAAATACATATGGGTAATATGCTACTGTAAAAGAGTCAATCCAAGATGCGAGACCACCGCTACTTTTCCTTATCTCTCACGAATTTGTCTTGTTATTTTTAGCGTGTGAGCAGGGTTGTTTTAATTCCCTGAATCATTTTCTGAAGTATAGGTCAAAATACATACTGCCAACCCAGATTTTCAACCAATAGGTCAATCATTCTACTGACCTCAGTAGATTTTTATTCGATATGGAAATAAATGTTCGGTCAAATCACACCGTAGAAGGTCACGTTCATTGTCTTAAACTTGAGCAGTTACTAAGTATACAATTTTAAAATTGAGAACGTGATACGTTCGGCAAAACCAAATTTCCAAAAATTGCTGAATATATACAGTTTTATATCTCAAAAATTTTTTTTATTTAATTTTAAAGTGTGAACCTACAGTTGGGTCACAGATCGAACTCTTTCTCATTGCTGAAGACGATCAGGAAAAAAGGTAATCAAGCAATAAATAATTAAGCAGGTGCTATTTCAATTTTAAGTTCATATAATCAACAATTTTTAAAAAACTTTAATGCTACATACTTTATTCCATAAAGTTTAAGTTTAATATATAAAGCATTTATATATATATATTGTAAATATTTTAAATATTTGTATTAAAATTGTATATAGCTATATATTATATAATTTGCTATTATGTAATTCACAATAGCCAATTTTTATGTTTTTTATTTTATTTAGCAGATTTGATAGAAAGCTAAATGTATAACGTAAATCACTTTTAAATTAATATTCTGACCAAAGCATAAAAAAAAAATGAAAATTAGGTTATTAACCAATCAAACTAATATATATATATATATATTATATATCCTGTGTAAATATATATATAATATATATACTAATAATATATATATATATATATATATATATGAATTATTAAATATATATATATATATATATATATATATATATTATGATTATATATATATATATACTATATACATATATATTATATATATATATATATATATATATATAATAATATATATTTATACTATATATTATATATATAATATATATATTATATATAATATATATATATATATTATATATATCAGATGGTGGGCACCCGCAACTTTTTTTTGATGTCCGCAATTCGCAATTCGCTAACTTTGTTAGACATTTCCGCAGTTCGCAATCCCGCAACTTTTTTCTGCTCGCCGAGTCCCTATTCGGCAATTCCGCAACATTATTTTGCGCCCGAAACTTTTCCCCATTCTGATAATGAAACCAATAAGAGCGAGGACCCAAAGTCTATTTAACACATATTGGAATGTGTCTGAAGGTGATGTTAATTCCCTACAACAAATATCCTCTATATCTGATGTATTTTGAATGAATCTTTCGCCAAATAAAGGTCAGCTGAAAAATAAAATATCACGAAATATTAGCTCTGAGAGTTCTGTCGCGTGAATTAAATGATTTATTCACTAACTTGATTAAAACCCTTAAGGCTACACACTAGAGTCCGGTCTAAAAAACAATTCTATTATTTGGGTCCGAACTAAAAACGCCAGTAATTTTAAAAACGAGGGTGAAAATATACCTTCGTTCTTTTTAAAAAAAAAAGATGGAAGGATCTCACCCATTAAATTATTTAAAATTCTATTATAATTTTTACCATTTTAATGTGTTATTTTTATATATAAAATTAACACTTCTTTAATATTTATAGCAATGACTTGCTTATATATATACATATAATAATATATATTATATACTTATATCTAGATTTATTATATAATATATACGTTTATATATATAATTATTATTTAGTTTACACTAATCACTAATTTATATATATTTTCACGATAAAATCTACTCTTAAAAAATAAATATAAGTAATATATATAACACACAATAAATATAAATAAAAAAATTACGTTAAGTATTTCGTTTTGTCAAATTTTTTAAGAAATAATTATATAGAATAAATATAATATATATATTATATTCTCAATAACCCATAAAAATGTAAAGTAACTATTCGCACGAACAAATTCCTTCGCGTATAGCCCATTGAACGACGTGTAAATTTGTCGCTGTGGTAAGGTGCTCGTAACACGCACCGGAGAAAAAGAAGGAAAATCCTAATTAACGTTAGTATATAGGACACCATGGACAAAAAGGTTGATAAAAGAGAAAAGTCCCAACTAAGGATATCGCCTCGACGTCTCCAATAAAAGCAGTGATCAAACTCGAGATTCGCTTAGTCAGCCCACCCATAATCCACCCTTCGTTAGTTGTTCATCACGAAAAACCGCAATGAGACATCATCCGTTCAATCAAAGAATGTCTAAGAGGGTGTCGATCCTAGTTGTAAGTTCCCAGGAATTTGGCCAACCAAACCTACCTCCAATAATCTTACAAAACACACCCACACACTCTCATTTCAAACTCTAAATTATTGCACCTTTTCTATTCTTCGCCTCTGACAAACTTTACATTTCTCTCCTCCAGACATTTCCTTTACGGACTCTACGTCAAAACTTATTCCAATTAAATTATAGCATCACTTACGTCAAAGTTAAGTTTTTTTCAACAAAACACACACACACACACATCTATCAATCATTTAAACAACACAATCATACACAACATCATCTACACAGGCACACAAACCACACACCACACACACACACACACCACACACCACATATACATCCCCTAACCAACCGACTGTCATCCACCTTTCCACCCACTCCACCGTAAACCACCTCTACGTACTTTCATGTATTCTCTCATTTTCCCCTCCTCTCTTCGACACACACACACACATTGCATATGACTTTCTACACATCTGTCATTACACTATATCAAATATTTGTGCCACTCCTTTAATTTTACCATATGCCTTTCTGTGCGACCAAATTTTCTATGAAGGCGGAACGCACGATCCTTTAAGCCAATAATGTCCGCACACTCATATCTACCTTATTTTATTCAGATCCACTACCTCTATATTCCAGGACATTTAGTGTCCTTTTTGTTTTATATCTATGGCTTATTACCAAATACTAGTCTCATAACAATAATAACATACCCATGTAAGAATATACTAAGATGCTAACTCAAGACTTAGTTCAACCCTTACATCCTATATAACCAACTATATTGAAATTGCATACAGCTACTACCTTATCAGTGCCTTTTCACAATACATTTCTCATACTAACAACTCATGATCATCATCTCGTTACCATTTATATCTATCCAAACATATATCCAATAAATATTTAAAATCTAGAAAACTTTATATATATTTAGTTTCATGTAACTTCACCCTTCTAAGCGTGAAACGTTACACACCGAGGGGGACTGTTTACGACTCAACTCGACAACGCATAACGCTATCGCCTCTTATCTACCAGCTAACATCCTGTCTCACAGTATCGAAGAGAGAGCCAACGCAGAAAATCTCTCTACCAATCACCTCAAGACGTATTCTGTGCAAATTCAGCCCACAGCAATTGCCAGAGAGAATAAATCGCAAATCCGCATATAAAAGGTAGAGGGCAACTTCCAGGCGTCTGCAATCCATTCTCGATGTGAATGACGATAACCACCGAAGTGAACTCCTGCCACCCAACCAAAACTAATTCTTTCCAGATAAAGAAGACCTCAATCCGCAATGAGAGATGCAAAATTGAGAACAAGACCAAGAGGAGAAAACGTATACGACATGCCCTGCCTCACTCCAGCTAATGATAATATTAACCAACACGATTGAAGAATATTCTGATGTACACACTTCACTATCGTCATTACATAATTTTGATTCCATGCAGAAGAAAGAGCCTACCACCAAGCAACCAGATATAACACGAGATAAAACCTGCCATTAGAGCGTTCCCTATGAATAATGCGACTATCAGTGAGCGCCGTGAGCAAAAATTCATAAAACCTAAAATACAATTATTGCGTTTCGTATCTCGACCTCATTTTACTCAGATCATTTGTTTTAGATGTTTAAATATTTGATCCCAAACAGAGAAGATCCTCTACAATTGACCTGAAAGAAGACGCACACTTTGATTCGAATTTACCAATGCAATCCTGATACCGAAGTATCACTTGGACGCACCTTTCGACCAAGAGAGAAATGAACCAGCAGAATATATGAACTGCCCACAGAACATTCGAATACGACTAAGAAGAGATGTCACTTCCCTACAATGTCCTTACAGTACTCCCAATTATCCTTCCCGTACCCTTATATGAAGACAGGTACTTTACTGCTCTCCTCCAATCAACCTCGGAACTATCCGTCACCATATACGCTTTGTTGCCACCAATTTCGATACAATCACATCTTTTTCCCACCATCTCAACTCACCGTTCTTTGCTCATCTTTCACCAGCAATTTCATCTATACCTGCCAGATTTACCCTTCTTCAACTGTCTCACTCTACCATTACCTCTTCAATATAATGACCTCATCCCCAAATATCCATTCCTCATGTGCCGATTCACTATCAGACCCTACTATCATCATTACAACTATCACCAACGTGCATTTACTCCCCGAAGGTTATACAGATTTTCGAAAGTGTTCCTTCGACACTCCCCTAACATCCGTTTCATCAGTACGAAAGCTACCTCCCTAATTCATTAGTTTCTGAGCTATTGGTTCCTCGTATTTTCATTCTTAAACCTTTTGAGCTTCCTTCCAGAAGAGCTTCGTATTTCCTATGTAAGTCCCCATTCATCCTCCTTCCAAGACGTTCATTTAATTCTTTTTTATTTTTTGCCCGTCCTTCCTATGCCAGCTTTTATATTGTCTTTTTTCCTCTCCTTTTTCTCTTTAGAAACATCTTTTTATTGAAAACTTCTTATATATATATTATATAGTAGTATTATACTATAATTAAGTAATATAAATAGATAATTATCAATATATATCTATAAATATATTATAGTTAGTCTAGTATATATAATATATATATATCAATATCAAATATATATTATATAAGTATAATATATATATATATATATATATTATATATAAGTGCTAGAACAACTCACACAAAACAAGGTTTTCGACTCTTTTCACGTTTGATCCTGGATCTTCTTTCTGGTTCCGATAACATACTTAACCATGCCGTAAGAAACACTCTAGAGAACCATTTTCTCAGGCGGAAATGAGTCTCACCAGCCAGGTCATCGAGTTTATAACACTTCACCAGGTAGGATTTCTCCGTTCTTCTTCAGAAACATCTAGCAATTCTTCACTCAGGGCTCAAAACTCGTCTCTCCCAGAGCTCTCCACGAGAATCTGCTTCTTGGCGCGTGCTGCCAAAGAAAGCGCGCTGAGAAAGAAGATGAGGAGGCGAGAGAGAAGGAGGAAAGCGACAAAAACAACTCTCGACGTAATTAGAACACGACGAGATCTTATTGGTTAGGTAATAAGTTACCAGCTTTGAGGATGAGAAAAAAGAGGATTATATAATAATAATATTCAGAGATAAGTATAAAACTTATATATATATATATTATTATATATATTATACTCCCCCCTATATTATTAGTACTCATATAAACACCCAATTAAGTATAATATATCATATATATTATATATATATATATTATTATATAGTATATAAAATATAATATATATATAATATATAATATATATATATATAAATATATATATATATTATATATATATATTTTATATTATATATATATATATATATCTAACCTAATATATTAGTATAATTACATAGTTATAAGTCATTGCTGTTGTTCTCCTCCTACCTATCCTCCTGCCTCTTACCTTATTTATACTTCCAAATCTGTAGCACAGTTCACATTTCAAAAATTCGAAAGAGGTGACGAATATGTTCAATTCAGGAAGAACACCAGCTTTCTCAAAAAATTCTCTCAGTCAGATGACTTCTGGCGCTGAGAACATTAGAGCCGCAAGAAACTGAACAAGAATTTCTCCACAACCGGCGGGAAGGGGACAGGGAAGGTAATGATTGACTTGATAAAGAGGGTGATCCAACCAGACTCTCTTGCTGCTGAGAGGGAATTAGGGATGATGATAACAGGACAGCGATGGGAGTTGTCCTCGGTATTCACCTTCAGCTTGTTCACAAATCTAAAAGCCTGTCTTCAAGTCCTCCTCATGGTGATCGATAGCGAAGAGGGGCAGAAGCTGGTATAGTATTCCCTTTGACATGTAATGGAAAAGGCGGTCGTTTCCGAACCTGCTCCTGCGCTTGGCGGGCACCATGCGATTTCGTGACCAGAAGAGCCACTTGTAATCAAGCACCTCACTTGATAAACCTCTTCCTGATGATCTCCTTCAGAAGTCCTTATTCAGGAACTGAAACGAGAACTGGAGAATTAATGAAATGAGGACGGGAGGAAGGTCTGGTGGTCATCAGCAGGTTCTTATGTCCACAAAACAGGTGCTCGAAACCTCCCCTGGAAGAAAAGGACCACTTAAGAGTTGGAGGAATTAGGAAGGTATAGATAGATAGAAAGTACTATATAGATTGTAGAGAGATAATATAGATATATATAGTAATATAGATATTATATGAATGTGAGGATGAATATATATATATAGAATATATAATAGGGATATATATATATATAGATATAGTATATATATATGATTGAGGGAGAATATAGATATATTAATATATAGTATATTATATATAGTATAAGATATATATTATATAGATATAGATATATATATATATATATAATATATATATATAGATATATATAATAATATATATAACTATTATAGTAGATTATGAGATAATATTATATATATTATATATTAGAGTTATGACCCAAAAAAAATTTTTTTAGCCTCTATTAGAAATCAATGAACTTTTTAATAGACATAAAACGCAGAACAGAAAAGTGAACAATTAGGCACCGGAATGTCATAAATAATTATATGAAACGGAATTGCAATGAAAAATTATCTGAAAGAACTTAAGTACATTCATCCACCAATCAAAAGTAGTGATAGTGGCAATAAGCGTTACAATCAGAATAGATTTTATCTGTATTTTGCGATTTCCTGTTACCAGATCTTCGAGATTAATTCCACCCCTCAGTTCGGGCAAACAAATATTGAGTCTGTGGTTATGATCTGACAACGATCGTCGACAGAAGACATTGGTCCAGTGAAGTTTCAAAAGCAGCATTCATGCTGCAGAGCAAAATTTAATGACGGGAAAGATTGCAATCCAGATCAATTTTGCGTGAGAGAGTTGAATCTGTGCGTTAGAAACAGAGAATGGAGTTAGAAAAACCAGGCGATTCTGAGAATGTATTTGAGATGGAAAGACCACGAGGGTGGAATTTCCAGTGAAAATTTCTGTCCATTTAGAAGAGGGAAGAAGTACGAAATAAAGTAGCATATAAAGCACAAAATGTTGTAGACCCCTTCCATTTCTGCATTGTGAAGAGACGTATTTTAGATCCACAAGTTTTTCATGCGCAAATTCTTGAATTAACGGGAGTTCAGATTTAAAACCTGTATCCAGGTACGCACCTCAAAAGAATTTCTTATTTATTCCGATTGTAAAACTGATGCTCTAACATAAGAGCTTCATTCACAGAATCTAAATATGCATCTCGCCAACCTGAATTTGAATAGTTATCACATTCACTCTCTGGCTTGTAGGACTGCTGCAAGATATCGTATTGTTTTTATCACTTCGTCATCGTATTAAACAATAAGTTAAGAGTTTTGGATATATTTTGTAGGAAACTAGGAAAGAAATTGGATAAAGAATCAGTCTAAATTCACAAATTTGCGTTATATATGATATACTAATCAAGGAATATGATGCTGGGCAGCCAAATGTACTGTGGCTGACCAAAATCCTCATGTGACCATTTCAGTTTTATAATATTGTTTAGGCTGATTCATCAATTCCATTGCTATCTCTGTCCTTAGTATAAATTTCTTATTGCTGTATTGTGGTCACATACTTAACAGGAAAAATTATTTGAAGAAATTAGTTTATTCTCATGCATTCCATAAAATTTGTGAGCATATACAAGCGCAAACTTTGCATTTTGAAAAAAAAAAAACTATACACATTAACATATACACATTTACAAATAATTATTATCTTTTCTACATCTTTCGAGATCCTCCTAAGATTAGCACATTGAAACTTTCGTGGGTTTGACAATTCGCTTACCGCAAAAACAGTAAATGTTTACAGAATATTATCACTTTCATTCTTTCTTGCAAAATAGATTTTATTTTACGTCTCTTATGCGCATAAGCGTCTCTTACTTACATTCGAGGCCCAAAGAAAGAAAAAATAACAGCTCGCCAAACAGCCTGCTTGAATGTGATTAGTGTTGGAACACTTGATGTCCATTGTCGGCCTAGGACTGGTTGAAACAAAAACTAGCAGTTTTAAATCACCGAAGCGTCATTATTACTGAAAAGAGATTTTTGTCAACACCAAAACGTAGCTTGCATGACTAGATGAGACAATAATTTTAAACGTTTGACACGTTTCCTTTTGTCATAAATATGACAATGATTAAATAATAATAATTTAAAATCATTATATAAATAATCAATGAGCGATTTTTATTTAAAGAATCTAGCACTTAAATTATATTTCGATACAGAGAACTTTTCACATAGTCACCAAAAAAAAATAACAGAATTGCTCTTCATGACAACACACCATGATTACTGAAATGACGGTTATTGTGAGTAGAGACAATAAGGGAAGTTTTTTTATTGCCCACCTGCAATTAATAAGTGATATTTAAAAGTTTCATTACATATTCAGATCAAATTTTACAGTTACGACTCATTTGCACAACAGGAGATTCAGAAATTGCAAAGTTTTTTAGTCAAACATTGAATGTAAGACAAACTACCAGATAACGCTCAAAGATATTAACTAATTTCTATACTATACTATACTATATAATTATATATACCTATATTAATAACTATTATTAAAATACTAACATGTACTATAAATTTTATTTATATTAAATATATATATTTCAACTATATAGTATGATTATTATTCATATTAATATATGGTATGGTAATATATATGTTTCAAAAGCATTAAAAGAGAATAAATATGGGTAAATACATACTACAATGAAAGTTCCTATTTATTAAACTGTATATTATATTGTGTATAATATATATATATATATATATAGTGTTAAAGGATTAATATACTCATAGCTATATTCTTTAACAAGACTAAAAAGAGAAATTATTGTGATATATATATTGTATATTTAATAGTAAATTATTATAGTTATTATTAATATGTTATTATGTCAGGATAAAATTATAGAAAAAAATACGTAAGTATACGTAAATAATTATTTACGTATACTTTGTATATACAATAAAATATAAAAATGAGATATTTATTATTTATATCCATATTTAAGTATATGCGTTTCTTACAAGAATTGTCCACAGTAAAGTTTATTCATAAAAATAAAGTGATCAGTATATATTGTAATTTCTTTGGTATAAAATTTTATAATATATATATACCAAACCAAATGTCCAAATAAAATGAATTTATTTCTATTGCAAAAAATTATTTTTTTGTACATGTCTAAGACTAATACATGCCTAATATAGCCTAATATTGTACGAGTTGTTTTTTAAAAATTTTAAGGATTGACGGAAAAAACCAGAATAAATCTCATTATACCCTTGTAAGTCCAAGTCTTAAATTAAGGAGTAGAATCGACGAGAATCAACCATTGCGAAAGTGTCGCTATAAGGTCCGCCATTTGCGGTGAATTCATATTAGGCATCCCGCTAAACTGCAGATAATACCGCAACTTTTTTCAAATTAGCGCAATCGCAATTACACCGCAATCTTTATATGTTTTGTTGGGTAGTCCGCAATTGCGGGGAATTGCGCGGAATTGCGGACTTCATAATTGCGGAACGCCCGACCTCTGATAGTATATTATATTTATATAGTAGTGCTTATATTAGGTACACATATTACATACTGTGATGTTCTGTATAATGTTTTTTGACATATCAGAACCCATAATAGTATACAACTGTATGAGGTATACTGCTATATTGAGGATATATTAAGTATATATATAGATAGAGTAAAAATATAGGGTAGTCATTATGTATACTATGTATTATCCTAAAGATTCTATGTGAAACTATATTTATACTAAGTGTATCTATATGATAAATATCAGTCAAATAATGAGGATAAAGTTAGATATATATTAGGCGTATATGTAAGACTTGTAAAGTTATATATATGTACCCAAGCAGTAAAGATATAATATATAATTATAATATAAGTGAAGTATAAATTGAGTATAATATATATATATATAATTCGTGCATAGCACAGTCTTTATAGTGGATAATTATACGTTGATATATATTATTTAACCAAATTACCTATAAGTACTTTCACAGATAGATAATCTCGTTTTTATATATTAACAAAACTAGGTATATATCTATATACTATAATTGAGACGACATCTTATTGACTTAAGCATACGTGGAAAGTGACGAGAGAGAGAGAGAGAAGTTACAATATAAATAAACAAATGTTGTTAGTAGTTGGGGCTTGCTAGTTCACGACACAAATTTTCGGGGGGCTGCACGTTCCGCAGAGATTACTGATGTTTAGTAGTTGGGGCTTAGTTCTGAATTTTTTTGGGGGGCTGCAGTTCCGCAGTGCCTATGGACAAACCGCCACTGTATATATATATATATATATATATATATATACATATATATATATATAGATATATATATATATATATATATATATATATATATATATATATATATATATATATATATATATATTTATATATATATAGATATATATATATATATATATATATATATATATATATATATATATATATATATATATATATATATATATATATATATATATATATATATATATATATATATATATATATATATATATATATATATATATATATATATATATATATATATACCGAGACTCAATCGATGGGGGACAGAGTCATGGCAAGGTCGCGTGGGAGAATTCTAGTTCGGATCCTAGGTAGAAATTACCTAGAGAAGTTCCCCTCTAGAATAGGGCTATGCCCGTGAGGTGTGAACTTTTAAATAAATAAATAAATATATATATATACCATAAATATATATATATATATATATATATATATATATATATATATATATATATATATATATATATATATATATATATATATATATAATTGCACTGTCCCAGTACGGTGCTGGTGCTGGGCGAATAGGATTTAGAGACAACTAACAAACCATTCAACCAGCTAAGTAGCGAATTATTCAGTTAACTTATGGAGAAATAAAATAAAAAATTGAATAAGATGTAAAAAGAAATTAAAATAAACATCTATGGGTCAGAAAGAATATATTTATATATATATATATATATATATATATATATATATATATATATATATATATATATATATATATATATATATATATATATATATATATATATATATATATATATATATATATATATATATATATATATATATATATATATATATATATATATATATTTCTTAAACAGTATTAATTACAATTATAAAAATTAGTAGAAATGAGAAGAAAAAAAGTTCAAAATGAGAGATGAGAGAGAGAGAGAGAGAGAGAGAGAGAGAGAGAGAGAGAGAGAGAGAGAGCATCCATGAAATTTTAAAAAAATGATAAAGAATGGGAACAATCTTCATATTACTGGATAATGACAATGGAACCAGATAACATCCTTATATAAAGTGTAAGTCAATTGATAATAATCATCCCACCCTAAATTACCCATGCCTTTAGTTAGGGGTAAATAACACGTATCCCTATAAAATTTAAGTTTATTTGCATTGAAAGATCAATATACTGGGGAAAACATTTGGTAACTCAACTGATACCGGTCTGGAAATTCCATATAATACAGCCTTGAAGTCCTAGGCCTAGGTCACTACCATTAGAGCTACCATACATGTATATCATCTCGGCCTTCAATAGAAAAGAATAACTAACATTCGTTGAGCAACCACAGTTCTGTTGTACTAGTCAAACGCACAGATCAAACAAACCAGGAGTTGACATCGGGTATAACAAAAAGAAAAACAGATCTTCATGAGTGACGACTTTATTCAAATCTCAACTTCACCTATAACGTTTCCAGAATTTTAATATTAATAATAGAAATAGCATTAATAATAATAATAATAATAATAATAATAATAATAATAATAATAATAATAATAATAATAATAATAATAATAATAAAAATAAAATAATAATATTGATAATAATAATAATAATAAAATATAATAATAATATTGAATAATAATAATAATAAAAATAATTATCATCATTAGTGAAGAGCATACAGTATTTTAACAAATAATAATTTAATAACAATAGCAATAGCAAACTAATAATATATAATAATAATAATAAATAATAATAATAATAATAATAATAATAATAATATAATAATAATAATAATAATAATCAATAATAATACATCATAATAACATAATCATAATCATAACAATAACAATAACAATAACAATAACAATAACCAATAACAATAACACTACAAATACATAATAATAATAATAATAATAATAATATAATAATCAATAATAATAATAATAATAATAATAATAATAATAATAATAATAATAATAATAATTAATATTAAATATAATAATAATAATAATGCCAGTTGGTTTTCTTGACGCAATTATAGATTTATGCCATTTACCCCTTTAACCAAAATAAGAAGTTTGAGTATTTTCAAATTTTAATCAATCTTGAAAACACCTGAAAATACCGTCGTGATTAAGTTGCTAACCACAAAGATTTTATAATTATTTATCAGATTTAGAATAAAAAGTTATAACTGCTTTACCAGGTATTCTAGGGACTTGTGTATTTGACATTTTACTTTGGTGAGTCTGAGGAACACATTTTAAAGTAGTCAGTATATAAACTACACACACGCACACACATACAACACACACACACACAACACACACTACATACGCACACACACACCACACACACACGATATATATATAGTATATATAATATATATATATATATATATATATATATATATATATTAAATATATTATATATATTATATAATATATATATAATTAACACCCGCCTGCGAACACGTGGGTGGCGCGGGTTTGGGATAGCCGTCCCTAAGGTTCGATTTCCTGTGGTCCCCCGTGTTACCCCCTGAAAAGGGGATACAGCACGTTAAAAGGTATATATATATATATATATAATATATATATATATATATATATATATATTTATATATAATATATATATATATTATATATAATATATATATATCTATATATAGATGACTTGCATTTACTTTAGCTTTAAAACCCGCCTTCTTTTTCACCTACACATTTTTGGAAAAGTGAGGCGAAATGCTTTCTAAATCGACCGATTTAATGGCTTAACAGAGGGAAAAATTTATTTTTAATGAGAAATTTCGTTCGTAATGTGTTTCATCAAAAAGCCGTTACCCAACGTAAAAAAGCTTTTGTAATAGGCCAGCAGAGGAACTTTGCACATAAACGTTGAAACTATTATATATATAATATATATATATATATATATATATATATATATAATATATATATATATATATATATAAATATATTATATATATATATAGATATATATTAAGTATATATATACTATAATAATTATAGTATATATATAAGTTATATATATATATAAATATATATATATATATATATATATATTATATATATATATATATAGTATATATATATATATTATATATATATTATATATATATATATATATAATATATATAATATTATATATATATATATATATAATATATATATATATATATTATAATAATAGATAATGAAATTAGTATTCAGGCTTTCCGAAAATGTTCACAATACAAATAATCCAAGCTTACAAACCAGATACCAACTATTCTAATGAGTAGGTTGATGACTTTTATGAATTACTTACAAATGTTCATATTCAAGAAAATCACCATTTTAAAATAATTATGGGTGATTTTAATGCTAAAATTGGGAAACATAAACCAAATGATAAAGCAGTGTGTGAATATGGTGTAGGAGAGAGAAACGCGAGAGGTGATCGTCTAATTGAATTTGCTGAAAGCATAAAATTATATGTAACGAATTCATTCTTAAAGAAAAGGTTAAATAGATAATGGACTTTGTCTCAAGCAGAAACAAAAAATGAAAAGAAATCTATCTTTGAAGACACATCTGTTCTAATAGACCAAATACAGGAAGCGATCACAAAATGGTAAGAAGCAAGATCAAAATCAACATCAAACAACACACAGCAATTCTGGTTCAAAAGAAATCATCTATTTGCACGTTCGAAATTACATCCGAAAACCGGGAAATATTTTTGACTTAAATTAAATAATAAATTTGATACTCTACATGATCTTTTAGAAAATGGAAGTTTGGATGACATAAATAATGATATGATAAATAAGGTAGTAGAATGTACAAAATAGACAGGAAGTAAAATAAAAAATGTTAACAGTGGACGTATATCTCAAGCTACTAAAGATTTAATAGAACAAAGAAGAAAGATGAATCATAGAAGCGATGTTAGAGAAAGAACAAATGCGACAGAAATAAATAAACTTATAAACAGAAATCTTAAGGAAAACATAAGAAATTATAACAATTGAGTAGTTGAAACTGCTATTAAAAACAATAAATCTCTAAAATAGACGAAACAATGTACTGTGCTAGGAAAACAACAAATGACAGCACTCAATGATAAAAATGAATTAAAATAATAAATAGAGAACGTATAATAGAAAGAGTTCAAGAATTTTACACAGAACCTTACAAAAGTAAAAGGGAGATGCCCCTTAGTTACAATGGAAATGTTGAAGAAATTCCAGACATTTCTGTTTGGGAAGTTCAAAAGGTAATAAATTGTATGAAGAAAGGAAAGGTTCCGGGTGGCGACGACATAACAATAGACATTATTAAAGAGGGTGGGGAGACCATGATTGAAACCCTAGCCAAACTATTCACACTATGCTTAAGAGTTAAAAATGTTCCTAATGCCTGGACGAAGACGAATGTAATGCTATTTTTCAAAAAGAAGACAATCACGATCTTAAAAACTACCGTCCAATAAGACTACCTCCAGTAATTTACAAAATTTTCACAAAATTATAACCAATAGAATAACAACACAATTGGATTACAACCAACCACACGAACAGGCTGGCTTTAGTAGTGGGTATAATACAAAATACCATCTACAAATGGTTCAATAACTTATAGAAAGATGCAATGAATATCAATTGCCACTTTGCTTTACATTCATAGATTATGAAAAGGCTTTTGATTCTGTGAGCATAAGCTCGGATATAAATGCACTGGGTAATCAGGGGATAAACAACAACTATAATGAAATTTTAAAGAATATTTATTCGGGAGCAAATTCTTCCTTTTTGCTACACACAGAATAAAAAAAAATAAAAATTGAGAGATGAGTTAGAAAAGGTGATACGATATCTCCAAAACTATTCACTGCGGTAATGGAAGAGATATTTAGAACACCAGATTGGGAATCAACAGGAACAAATGTACATGCTAAATATCCGAGTCATTTTAGGTTCACAGATGATATAGTATTGTTTACTTCAGATCCCCTGGAACTAAAAATCATGGTTGAAAATTAAGTTTATCGAGTGAAAGAGCTAGATTAAAAATGAATATATCAAAAAATAAAGTAAGGTTTAATAAGTTTATAAATCCCAAGCCTATAAAAATCGGAAATACAACACTGGAGAAAGTGGAGGAATATGTGTATGTAGAACAGATGATATCTAATAAATGAAATTAAAAGAAGAGTGAAACTTGGATGGGTGGCAACGGAAAGATTAAGTCAAATTTTCAGGAGCAAAATGCCCATATGTTTGAAAAGAAAAGTATATAATGGGTGCGTTCTTCCTGTCAAAACATATGGAAATGAAACATGGACACTAAATGTCAAATTAATTTAAAAATTAAGGTGTACCCATAGAAATACGGAGGGATACATGTTGGGAATATCATGCACTGATAAATCATAGAACACTTAGATTAGAAAAAATGGCAAAGGTCAAAGACACCATAACGACAGTTAGGGAAATAAAATTTAAATGGGCGGGTCACGTTGCTTGACAACATAACAGATGGACTAAGGAAATAATAATTTGGTGCCCAATATACAGCAAAAGACCAAGACAAAGACATTACATGCGCTGAGTAGAGGAGATTAGGTAATAGATCGGAATCACCTGTCAAATCATGTCAGGAAGATAGAGATTTGTGGAAACTAATGAAGAAGGATTATGTCCTGCAGTGGAGAGAGAGGGGCTATTAATTTTGAACGATTATATATATATATATATATATATATATATATATATATATAACATATATATATATATATATATATATACATATATATATATATATATATATATATATATATTTAAACCACTTTAAAATAAATAGGAAAATCTTAAGAAAAATAACTAAACGTGAAAAAATTTACGTTTCAGAGACTTATATCCTTGGTCTCCTCATCAGACTAAATTTTTTTAAATTATTAAACTTAATAAATATAAAAAAATATTGAAAATACCAAACTAAGAAATGAAAATATAAATTCAAACCAAAAGAGTGGCGTCACATTCTTAATCCTTTTTTATCCAAAAATATTAATTATTTCAAAAGCAAGTCCGTAATATGATCTGAGATAAATCTCTTTGTGATTGGATAAAAATTAAAAAATCATTTATGTTAATCACAGGTGAGCGTTGTGAAATGAAAAAGGACTCAAATCAATTGATTTAAGTTTTATCTTTGGAGCGAAACAAAACTGCACCATACCAATTAATAACATGATCTTCTTGTGATAAATGTAGGTGATTATTGGAGTCAAGGCATTAATTTGTTCAAGAAATTGATCAATTAAAAAAGAATTAGGTATAATAGCAAGAACATCATCTACATATCTCTTGCAAGAAAAGACTTGAGAATAAAGAGGTGCACGTGGAAGAAGTCTGGTCTCAAAGAACTCCATGTAAATGTTTGCTATGATTGGACTCAAACTACCTCCCATACTTGTACCAAATATTTGCATTTAGTAAACTTACTTTTTATGGGACAGACTAGTATATATATATATATATATATATATATATATATATATATATATATGTATTTATATATATAGACACAAACTCACTCCATATATATATATATATATATATATATATATATATATATATATATATATATAAATATTTATATATATATATATATATATATATATATATATATATATATATATATATATATATATATATATATATATATATATATATCTATATATATATATATATATATATATATATATATATATATATATATATATATATATATATATATCGTTTGACATCTGTTGTGCTTCGTTCGG
>JABUQX010041588.1:0-17500 GCA_015478945.1 Trachelipus rathkii
TGATATATATTATTTTTTAATACGGATTTCTGTCAAATCACATTAAAATAATGAGGATGGTGGATGACTTTACCTCCTCTAGACATATTTGACTACGGTATGTTACGTATTCCACCAATGTATTACCAATTATTAAAAAACTAGAACGATCATCACAGTAGACATCTAAAATTAGAGTGCGTATTAAATAAGCCGAGAAACACAGATGTCATAATTAATGAAATAATCAGTGAGCTGTAATCACTATAGTAATTTAGATAAATTAATTATCCATACCGGTAAGAAAAAAAATTAAGAATTATAAATTCCTATTACATAATAGCATACCACTATATATAGATATTTTACATGATAATGTATACTATGTATAGCCTAAATTAAATACGGCACGATATTGTGAATGTGTACATAACCCTTAAATATCATTAACTAATCATAATATAATTAATGGTAAGGTAATGTCTATAATATAACCTATATATAATATGCGATATATAAGAAAGTATGAGTATAGTGAACAGATATCAAAATTATATATCAGTGAGGATCTTTATTGTTTTATAGTAATTAAGCAATACAATTGGAGTAGATATTAGCCACGTGACCAGATATATTCTATATAATACGCAGGACAGAAAACAGCTATGAACATGTTGGAGGTTGTAAAATAATTATACGCAAAAACAGGTAATGTCGCAAAGAACTGCTGCAGACATTTATAGAGACAACGTTATCTACTACATCAGAAGCGACCGCTATAATATATATATACTGAGACCACAATGGATTCCATCGAGTTTAATAGACGGTTTTCCCCGTACAGTAAATAGGGTCCGATAGTTCAACACTACCCGCTATCACATACGTAGATAGAAGAGAGGGGAATTCGTGTTTCAGAAAACATAAATCGAGTTTTCGAGACGATAACTATTCGGATCCAGTCTGTCTACTGCAATTATACGGGCACCGCATCCAACATAGGATGAAACTTGCCAGACACTCTCTTTCTCCGCATCTAGCGGGATGCAATAGTCTTAATTCGGTATAATATATCTAGGGAATATCGAGGAAACCATTACTGAAAGTGTAAATAGTCTATAGATAGTTGCCGAACTATCAACGATTATATCCATACTGTGACTACTACATATGATTGACAGGTTTAATGCATATATCGTGGAGTTACCAAAAAAGGTACCGATGACTGAGGATTTCCTATTATGATGTCATTTGTATTGTCATACTTTCATAAATGGATATGTTACTAGGACTTTAATATTTAGGAAAATATTATTATGGACCGATATGAAAAATTCATCGAGCTATTAACCAATAACTATGATTATATTAGTATATATAAACAAGGTGAATCATTTATCACAGACAATAATGAGGTATCGGAAACAAATAATTACCCCACGTTATACATACATCATAGCCATATACACCTATAATATAATACAAGGTTATCATTACTCAATGATATATCAAACGTTTGGTGTGGATATACTCCATAATAGTAAATAGTAATTTAATTCATGAGAGCCTTAGTTATTCTTTAGAGAAAGAGAATATTTTGAAAAGACAGTATGTTATTACATTAATATATATATACTTATATATAATATTAAAAATATATATATCACTACAATTTCTACAGACCGAGTACCTATATAGTTTAGCTACCTAGACTTAAGATATATGATTCACGGCTGATCTTTTTTATAGTGCAATGTGGTAAAAGAGAAAAAGAAACATTATTATCTCATATTTTTAAATATGACTCATAACAACATGATAAAGTGAAACATGCAAGCATCGATAAATGCAAGACATTAAATGTGACAAGTTTATCAAAAATACTCGAACAAAATGGAAAACTTAATTTCCGGCGTAAAGATAGGAATACAGACAATGAATCTGTATCACTATTTCTTCGAATGGCACGACAATGCGCGTAGAATAATCAAACATTAAGTGTTAAAACGTGCAACACGAGACTTAATACAACGTAACTGGAAAAAAACATAGATACTTTCTGCTGGGGGTATATCTCAAACATAAACTCCGAGTGATTATTCTATAGAGATTATAGCGTTTTTAAATGAGACCAGTGGAAACCGTTCACCTGGAGATTTGATTTACGACAAATCGAGTCGATAATCTCAAACTAACACAATTTAAGAGGGAGAATAACTCGAGCGAATTCAACAAGAGAGAGAGAGTACATTCACGGTATAACACAAAATTGCAAAAACTTTTTTGCGATAAAGCTAGCACAATCAAGTAATTGTGACAAAGGAAAGTATATATTAATGTATCTGACAGTAGAGAATGAAGGAAGAAATAGACACTCAGATCTTACGTTACAGAACAAATATTGAGTATAATTACCTGAGTAAGTAATATCAGTCAGCAACAGTTTGGATAATAGCGTACACAGTTTGTGAATGCAATAACTATACACTCAATACTAATCATGCTTGTCATGTCCTTGTGGGTATGTATAGAAAGCTCTAATATGATGTGTACGATGATTGTTTAATGTACCTATTGAGATAAACAAAAATCATTGTTATAATAAATTGTACGAGTGAAATGTAAGATCGATATCAAATTTTATTGTAGTTTAAGACTTGATAAGCGCTATTGTTATTCTTCAACCTTCAACATTACAACAGAGTTAAGAACTATTAGTGCTGCTAATAACAGATGGGACTTAGAATTACACAGGGATCAAATCCTGGAAAACGAAGATTAAACCAAAGAATAAATGATTTGAGAGTAAGGAGGACACATACATCAAATATTTAAATGACAAAAATATACACCAACACGAGAAAAATAGAGGACAAATCATATCATTCGGCGCGAGTGTGCAGCGATTGAAACGCAGATCAGTTTTGTGTCAAGTTTATATTCGTATTACGTCAGTGTGCTTACTTAGGAGCGAGCACCAAACATATATACATATCCCATGCAGATGATCTCTTTATAAGAAATATTAAGATATATGGTCTGAGAGAACAAATATTCATTCCTCCACATTTCATACTTAAACATAAACTAATCTCACAGATTAAAAGGAATGAATATAAACAATAGACTAAATGCACAAAACAATTAAATACGAAGAATAGTTACAATCCCAATAATAATAAAATAATTATAATAAAATACATGTTATGTAATTCATTTTTTATATCACTAATTATTAATATATAATAATATATAATATATATTATATATATATAATAATTATATAAATATAAATTATTAATAATAATATCATATATATAAATAATATATTATATATATAATTTATTAATTAATTATAATTATATATATATGTAAGTAAATAAATGAAAATCCATTTGTGCAGTAAAAAATATAAAATATTAACTTCAGTTTTAAAACATTATATCTTATTTATATAATTGTGAAATATATATATATAGTATATACTGAAAATAACATTCGAAAAATTTTGCGCCGAAAACGGGAGTACACTAGCTCTTAATTCTATTTACGAATGGTGGTACCACATATTTCTGAAAAAATTGCACAATAAAAAAATCAAATATATCGATATGTAAAATCAATACAATTAATTATAATATAAGATTATAATATAAAACTTATAAATATATTAAGTAATAATAAATAAATGATAAATTATTAATCTAAACAAACAAACCTATATATCTAAACTCATCAGATGCAGTTACTTATCTAGTTTTGGTGACTCCCATATAATTCAAATAATATTAATCTAAAGTCTAATACTCAGACCCTATAATCACTAACACTATTGATATAATTAGGAATGCTTTATACGACTATATACAGAATATATTATTTATTATTTATCTAGAGATAATAATATAGTATAGAATGTCCTGTATATCTCTTCAATAGAACAAGAACGCCGCCTTATATAATACCGATCCGGATATCGGTACCGAGATATTCCTAGGTAATACGAGGTTTATTAAACTTTATCCAAGCCGGATATCCGGTATCTGGCTATCCGGCTAATTCACTATATCCGGCCCATTATACCTTACTATAATTAATAATATATATATATCCTATTATAATAATAATTATATCATATATATATAATATAATATATATATAATATATATACTAATACTATTAATATATTATATATATATATATATATATAATAATAATTATTAATATTAATAAATTAATAATAATATTAAATATATATATAATATATATATATATTATATATATATATAAATATATATAAATTATATAATATATAATAGGATACCTAATATATATATATGAATAATTTGTTAAAAATTTAGTACTAAAATATTACCGTATTTAATTATATTAGCATATTAAAAATATAAAAATAGATAATAATCGACTAATGATAATCACGGTATAACAGCAGATCCTGTGACCTGAGTTATCGAAGCTTATTGATTAGTACTTATGCATAATAAATTTGTACAGAACGGGGTTGTATTAACATAAATATAATTATAAATGCATATATATATATTAATAATAATATACATATATAATATATATATTAATATATATAAATAATATAATATAATATATATATTAATATTAATATAATATATTAATAGTAGTATATATATATATATATATATATATATATATTATATAAATATATATATATTATTAAAATATAATTATACATATAATTACTATATATTAATTATATTATGCCGCAGGCCTTATGCGTCATATATACCATATTTTTACACATCATTATCTGTTACTTCTTTTTACCTTGTAAAATTTTCTCAAGTTTTACTGTATAAAAGCCGTTGAATTTAATGTCTATAAGAAAAAGATTTGGCGTAGGCCTCATATCTCTCCTCCTCATCTCTAAACTCATTACGATCGTTACACTTTCTATTGGTCTTTCTCAACTCTTCGTTCATATCAGTGCGTCATTTTAATCAATTTGGTCTTGTTACCACTTTCTTCTTTTTTTATTCTTTCTGCCTATCTCTCAAACTCTATTTCATTGATCCTGTTAACATCAACTGATATTTTTTGTTAGTATCGTACTAAAATATAAATATATATATATACTATATATATATATATATTATATTATATATATTAATATTATATATAATTAATATATAATATATATAATATATATAATTAATATATATTAATATAAAAATATATTTAAATATATTATAATAGTTAAGCTATAAATAAGTTATAGAGAGAATTATTATTAAAATTCCTGCTACATATTTATAGAGAAGAAAAATAAATTATATTAACAATCTTTTTTTATTATTTTTATTTATAATAAACTACGTTATGTAGTATACTTACTTTCAATTTCGTCCCGACTTTCAACTCAACATGTCGAGATTATATTATAGAACTAAGGAGGTATATCAGATATATTTTGAGAAACATTCGTATTAGAGACGAAATTATGCAACAGAGAGGAAATTTATCAATAAAAAGAAAAATTATCGTGCTTTCACTCTATTTCGAGTAAAATTAAGACCCTATAGTACAATAGGATTAAGTTACATGTCGACAAGATATCAAAAGAGCAAAACTTAACATCAAGATAGTAGATGATATCTCTTTAAAATTAAAACTGTCACGTGCAAGTAATTTTAAATATTAATTTATGCAAGTTATAAAATACCCAAAATAATTTTATCGAGGATAAGAAGTAATTGTGTCATTATTATATAATATCTCAAATTTCCAATATATGCATTTAGACAATATATCCCTCATTAGAGCATTTTACCAGAGTAACATATCGGAATAAGCAGAAAGTAAAAACTATTCAAAGTAAATTTTTTGCATAATCTCATATAGGTATAATATAAAGACTCTATAAACGTATAATAGTTTTAAATGATAATATATGTTATTCTATATAAAAGTATTATACCACCTCGCACATGATAACGAATATTACACTATACTAGATCAGTCAACAGAATATTCTATTACTAGCATATCGAGTAGCGTAGAGATGACCATAAGGTATAGCCCTCTTATAAGAGGATGATTTCGGTATATATACTATCCTAACTCATAAAATAAAAATATAAAATAAATAAAATAAATAAAAATAATAAATACAAAAAATAATATTATTACGCTCATTTATTAATAGCCTAACTAGCGGAGTAAGTACTTACACAATAAGTTTTATATTTAGATATCATTAATTTAATTCTAGAAAGTTTTATATATATATTTCTTTTAAAAAAAGTTAGATAATTATATGAGGAGTACAAAATGTCCTCACTAAAGAATTATCACCTTATTAAATTGAGAAAATATAGCGAAGTTATTATATTAATATAACTTCGTTATAATATAAATAAAATGATAAAATTTATTGATTTATTATATTAAAAATTATTTTTTCAGTGGAGTAATAACTCATCGTAAGTATTTAGCTCTATTAACTGGCATATAATAGTAAAAGTATTTTATATATGTATCATCTCACAAACAGTATTAGTGCAAAATTACGGGGCCTAATCCTTTATGGTCCGATTTCACACCCGAGCTGTAAAATATTAGATGGAGGGGTAGGATACTTCGGACCCATAAGCCATTATGTTTTTCAGTATTTTACACGTATTATATATTAATTTAGACATTTATTATATGATCTCTCTTCATTAAGTAGGGAAGTTTACAGTAAAATGTAAAATATCATTTTGAAAAATAGCAACATATAATATTTATATATTAAAATGTGAAATTTATATTTTAATAAAAAATAACTGATATTTCAAATAAAGTATGTCTAAATTTTGGAGTCACGGAGAGGGGATGAACTATAGGACAAATCACATTAATATTATATATTTAATTTGTATATTTTAATTTATATATACATTATTGATAATTTTTTATTTACTTATATTTTACTTTTATTAAATATTGAGACGAATGTAGTTAAGTATTAAAGTTAACAAAAATTAGGATATATAAAAATTTATAGTTTATATAACCATAAAAGACGAATTTAAACACATGATAATCGTACCGAAGTCACCAACCTCATAATTGGCTGGTTACCTGATTACAACCACCTCCACGGTAGGCTTAGACTCACTAGCGTTAATTCAAAAACTTTAAATAAAACTTTTCTTATTAGAACTTTTCACTCTTCACATTCATTCAGACACTGTTTATTACATATGAAACAGTTTACAAAAAAAAAATTTATTTGGCCCTAAAAATATTAATTTATATACTACCTCCAGCATCCTACGTCCCACTTTTTGTCACATAAGGTGGTCCGAGTCACTACAATACTAGCTACCGACGCTTAACATATAATTGAGTATTTAATAACAATTTTATTTTATTATTAATTTTGACCAATATTATGGTTTGTGTGCATTTCGAGGTGTCTCGATACCCACTAGACCATAAGGATTGGAGCTTTCACTTATATTTAAAGGTTGGTCGTCTATCCGTAAGTGGGGCCTATGATAACGGAACGGCATGGTGAAATTAATATTAATATCCAACCTACACATATGCAGTGTTTATTAGACGAAATATTTAATTTCATTAACAAATTATATATTTTCATAAATTATATTTTTCCTATTTTATATATTTTTTCATTTTAATATAAAAAATAAGACCCAAGCATTGAGACCGGGCTCTTGGGTGAGCGGTTCCTATGAACACATAGTCTCAACCATATGGATAGCGTAGAGGAATATCAGATCCCCGTAGTCAGAGATATTATTTGAAGTACTTTAAATGAGCTAGAGCCTATTCCAGAGTATTACTTAATAACATTCGGGGTCTACCCGTGGTATTTTACATTTCATGTTTTTTAACACACCACCACTTAACGAGTCATGCGCTACTGTCGAACACTCATTTTTTGTATTTTTAATAGCTCAGGTTCACAAGTCCTTTATTATTATTCTGTGCCACATATGCAGTATCATAATCTATTATGCCTCTTGATCTTATAGTGAGTAGATATAGGTGCTAGAGAGCTATTTAAGTCACTTAGTGTTCTTTTATTACTCATTATTTTCTATGTTTTATACAATTTGTTAATTTTACCCACTTTCATATAAACGTAGCACTACACTTCGTATTTTCATTATCTATAATCCCTTGAGTCATATTAAGTAATTGTTTTTATTAAAAATATGTATGGTAAGGACCCTAAGGAAGTAAGTCAAATTGGCGGGTTTTATTTAGAGAAGGTATTAATATATATTTTCTATAGTATAATGTAATATTTTAAACTAATTTGAAATATGGCTGAGATTGAGAATAATAAGAGTGTAAAAAGATGAATCAGAATAACTCTAGGATGATGATTAAAATAAGAGCTTGGAAAATATATCACATTATAAACAGACTAGATTGTATTAATATTATAAATATGAGCGCGTCTTGGATAACTTGAAATTTATATATATATAACTAAAGAAAGTTTAACATTATGGTTGAATCTAATAATCTGAGAATTAGATTTTGCTGGACTTTATTCAATCCAAGGATCACACATACCTCGAACACACATAGTTCTGCGATATATTGCGTGATTGATCTACCGACCTAGATATCGAATAACACGACTGCAAAAGGCACAAAAACTGTGAACCTCACTATAACTATTATCTCCATCACTCATACCAAACCTATATAATCACCTATCCTTTACTGTTATATTTTATATACAGTTATTATTTAATTACTAATTATATAATATATAAAATAATAGAATATAATAAATATTTAGTATAAAAATAATAAGTTATTGAGTATATATATAATATAAATATATTGCATAATATATAGATAAATATATTACTATATTATATATATATATATAATATTATATTTAATCATAATATATATATATATATAATATATAATTAATATAATATTATTTAATATATATATTATATATATAATATAAGATATATATATATAATATAATATATATATTTAATATATTATATATATTATATAATTAATTATATATATATATAGTATATTATATAATTAGGCAGGTTTAATAAAATGCCTAAAGAACTTGCTAAAGTACTTTAATATTATAGGCAAATTTCAAGAGATTATCAAAAGGTTTGGCTACCAAAAGGATTATAACACAAAAGATACAATATTTTGAGGTATTTAGAACAGTACAAATACAAGTACTTATTCACAAAAAAAATTATTATTACTTAATATTAATCAAGATTACTAATAGTACTTTTATTTATAACGATATCGATATTAATGATAATTAATTATATATAATATATATTAATATTATAAATTATTATAATTATATTATATTAATATATATTAATATATATATATAATATTATATAATATATAAAAATAATAAGATATATATATATATATATATATATAAAAATTAATTATATATATATAATATATTATATATATATATATAATATATAATATATATATATAATATATAATTAATATATAATATATACATATAATATATCCTTAGAATGATATATATATACTATATAGGCCCTATAGAGGAAAATATATACTATTAATATATCCACTATGATATATCTAGGAGATATCCGGTACTGAGGTCATCTTGGGGGCCATATCGGCTGATGTAATTGAGAAAAAGGGGCCACTATACCATATAGTAATGAAATTTAGAAAGAATAGATTTAATAATCTAACCAGATTATTATTATATTCATAAAAGTTTTCTTAGTCTGCTTCTATACATAATTAATAAAAGAATACTTTCATATTTCTGTAAAGGAAAACGTTATATGTAAAGAAAAACAAGAACAATTAAAGCTATTTTTACTGGATTGTGTGTGGTTGGTGGTGTGCTATCCTAAATTTCCAATTGATTTCTAACTGAGTTTATTAATTTAGAAATATTAATAGATGATAATTAACTGACCACTATATTGATATATTAATATAATATAATGTAGATGATAGAAAATTGTATTTAATTCTATTTACAAGCTCTCGATAAAAGTATAAAGAACTACACAATAATATAAATTTACTTTTCAATATATATAAGATGAGAGATATATAATCTATAATAATAAAATATAATAATATAGTTAATATATTTTATTTAGTATCTTTTCACGTAGGCCACACATCACAAAACACATATGTTTAATTTTTTAGAACCGTGCAGTCAAGAGGAGCAAACTAGCACTAAGGCGCCTGTTCTTGTTTACCATGTCACCTGCTCGTTCATTCAGTAAATATTAAATGGAACATCTCGAAAGTCTACTCCACAACGCCATAATCCAGAGGAAAACACCAACATAACAAAGCAAAAAGAATATAATACAGTGTCACGCTTCTCACACTGAAATGATTATAGATCTCAGAGATATAGCTAATCAGAATATTAATAGATTTAGAAAATTATATTATTATTTTCATTAATGCAAGAAATAGTAAAAATGCGACGAGAGACTTGAACCTCGTTAAATAACTAGAGGCCTTACGAGTAACAGAGTCACAGACACTGCAAACTAAGTAAAAAGAGTTAAATTAGTGTATAGATTGGTGCACCGGAGGGTATATTTATCTAAGAACGCTAACAGTTTTGGCCAGTTATATCTTTACCTATGGTTACATAGGGCTTCTTATATTCATCTATATATAACTAAGCTATATTATTAATAACATTCAATAAGAAATAAAAGATTCCAATAATGTGTCACTATCCAGTCATTAACTTCGTTTAACCGCCCTTTATTTATAGTTTTCAATCATTCTCTTAATCTTAAGCTATCATTGATATCAAAATTATTAGTGATTTATAGTTAACACACTTGTAAGCTATCATATATAAGTGAATTGGTAAACACAACCAGATTGTGAAGGGTTCATAAATACAAAAAAATGAGAGCGCATGAAAACACTTAAGAATAAACAATATTTGAGTTTAATTAATCTGCAAGTACCACATATATAAATAATTTATAAAAATTATATATATAATAAAATCGAGTATACTACTTCACAAATATCGAATTTTACATACGCCATAAATATTCAACAGATTACTTACATAGCTCTATTAGATTTCTTGTTTTATATCTTTATTAATGTTTAGTATTATTATTCAGCCATCTTTTATAAATAAACTTTCATTATACTGAGATATACTGTCAAAACTGAGTTTCAGCTCATATCAAATAAACTGACTTAACTTCATAATCTATTACAAAGTTTAGATAATATCATTAACAAAGAATGATTCTTCTGTAGGAAAACTTATTAAGCTAATTATCGAATATTCTATCTAACATTTCTATTGTATGAGTTAATATATAAACCAGCAACAAATACTTATCTAAATATATTTCTATGATTTAGGACTCAAATTACTTTCACTTATACGAGTAATATATACTTTGACCTGCTACAAAATCCTAAAACACTGAAAAAGACACCAATTTATTAGAGAGTATTATTGAGACATATTGAAAGTTTCCAGGAACTCATCATAGATTATTGAATTATTTTCAACAAGCTGGTATTTATATAACCTTTTTATCTTTGAATTCTTTTTTTCTTAATAATCTTAATTACTTCTACACAAATAACTGAGTTAATTCTATTCTATATATTGACTATTAATGTATATTTGCATATATAATTTTATATGTAGTATTATTTGATACAGAGAGCTCATGATAAGGAATTTATCACTTACCTTTTATAAATCTCCTTACATTATGATTTGAAGCACGTCACTTATCTATATCAAGTTCCAAGGCTGGTTAAGAAATACATCAATTGGTATTATACAATCACTGATTTGTAAATATTATTATATTGAAATTATTGAAAATTATAATAATATATAAACAATAAAGTAAATCTAATAAAACATCAGACATATACATATAGGCTTTATTTACTAATTTGAGTACCATTGACACTTGAGATTAAATTATTTTGCTTGATTTTATTATAGATATTGCAAGTATCAAAAAACTTTCATTTGATTATTCTTTTAAACGGTATATTAAAAATTGAGATAATAGAGTTTTATCATTATATATACTCTGCGTTTTGTACTTTAACTTTTACCTTACACTATATTCATAAAAAATACACCTCATTACGATTAATTTGAAGAAAAGACTATTATGATTTATTGCTCACGACCTATTTAGTGGCTTATTATCCTAATTTTTTATTTCTATTGCTGTGACATATTATATTTTTTATTTAATAGTGCAATACAATGATTTCTTATATTGTTTCCCTCTCATCTGATATATCGAGCCATTCTTTATTATATATAGACGAAAGATTAGAAACACCAGAGCAAGTATTTATATACCTACTACAAAATCCAAAGTAAGTTTTCCTGTCTTAGGAGCAACGTTACTTATAAGTTTTGAAATACAGCTACTACTCATATAAAGTTCAGCTAACTGATGTCCATACAGTGAGTATCAAATAAGGATTCTTCATTATATTCCTTTTGATAACTGTAGCTTTATGTATTAGATACGCGTTATTAATATATAACCTATTCTATTGTTAGCTTACCGTTACAAATATGAATATACATACAAAAATTAATATTTGATGTTTGAAATATGCCCAGCAACTTTGGCTAATTTCATCATTATTTATATTAAAGTCACTCGAGTACAATAAGCCAGTCACCCAAGATTAGAATCATCTCACTACTTATAGATCTATTTTCTATTAATACCGTCTTTCATATAATCTTATCCTTAGAAATAGACCTAGCGGAGACACAAATAGGATAACTGGTCCATAACACTACACATATCTATAGAGTACTAATCTAAACCATAACGCATGAAAATATTATGCATCATGAACGGTCCTTTATCAAAATGAATCTATAATATCTACAGCCCATCGTAAATACAATAATTAAATCTTATATATTAAGATAGCTTGAGTTTGATAAAGAGTTTTTATAGACAAAAAATGTCCTAACTAATAAGCCTCCGTCCAGTAGTCTGTCTTTGAACATTAACTCACAGTGGTTTATCGTTTGTTATTTCATTTTTCAATTCCGATTCCTGATGTCTTCAATGCACTTTTTGACATGATTTTGTAAATATGTTCAAACTATCATATAATTTGCACACCTAAAACACATGACCAGTTCGAGATAGAAATAATTACCTAAGAATATATTATTATATCGTAAGATAGTCATGAGTGCCGAAGCAAAGATAAGTAGTGTAGGCACCATTAATACAATAAAATAACCAACTTATGCAAACTATGCTTTTAAATAATTAGATTGTAAAATAAACGTGGTATATGAATTTATGGAAATAAATAATTTAAATAACTATCTGAAGGTTAAATTAATATAAAAATATAGTTTACCTTTTATTTTGGGGGCTTCTATATCCGGCGGCCCATTAGGGGCTGGGGACCCACTCGCAATTCGCCGACTCATGGCCAGTCCGGGCCTAGCCGTATAAGTATATAATATATATATATACATTATCAGACTAATACTCACGAATATATAGATCATATAATGATATAAAATTAATTATATATAAATTAATATTATTTAAATATTTACAAGTCATAACATAGTGATAGATTAACAATATAGTATATATATATATACATACTTTGCCTAGTGTTATCACTGGTTTTGCTGAATTCTTATGGGTTGCCCATTTCCATAAAATGTGGCAAGGGGGCAGTAAAAACTGGTAAGCCTGTGCCATTAATAGGTACCTAATATATATCTATATATCAAGTAAACACTTAATTTCAGTATAGTATCAAGAACTATATATATACTATATTATATATATATAATATAATATATATATATCTATATATATTAGTATATATAATATTTAAATATTAATATATACATATATATATATATTACTTATAAAATAGGTAAGTGAGCTATAAAACACGGGTGGGGGAGGTTATTAGGCATAAGATACTCACCTATCGATACACCTAAGGAGTAGGAGAGGAAAGATAGGGGTATGAGCGACAGGTAGTAGGGGCTAACTCATATAAGATAAGCTAGAGTGTACCTACGATATTGAGCAATGAGAGTGAGCAGACGGCTTTAAAAGTGATTGGAGTTATATTTAGTAAGTATATATATATATATAAAATAACTATATATATTATATAATATAATATATATTTAATAAATATATCTATATATATAATAATATATAAGTTTACTGTGCCAGCGTATTCCTACAATACTGGTCTTCCTGGACTTTTCTTATATTTTAGGCAGGTCTCGCAATGTCGCTACAGGTATCTTTTCAGGACTTTTAAACCTTTCCTGTTTCACACTCTGAAAAGTAGCATCTTGTTTCCAAGCCTTACAAATCATTTGATGTAATTTTTCGTAACCACAGTGGCCAAATTGTAGGTGTAACCGTTTACAATTCTTCTTCCATTTCTCTCTATCGTGGATAGCCTTATCTAGACCCAAGTTAGCCAAACGTTCGCTAACCCACTTCCTTCCCTTAATTTTATTCTTATGTGACCTTTGTAGTCTATTGTTATCGGAATTCTTTGTTTAATTAAGGGATGGTTACATTCTATATACTTGTTTAAAAAATCTATTCTTGCCCCTAACTTATTTAAAACTGTTGTTCCTATCAACCAAGGGATATTTCCCTCTACTACTTCTGTTTCTAGGAATGCTTTTCTTTTACCTAACAGTATAGGTATTAAATATTTCCGATTACATCTATATTCCCTCTCCCCAAATATATATGTTTCTTCTACTCTTCTCTCTGACTCTTTCATCTTTTCTAACCCTATTCTATCTAGTGTGGACAATATAGCACCTAGTCAGAATTCTCCCACAACGCTCTTCCGACACCCTGTATCTACGATAGCACTTATGAAATCCCAGTTATCTTCTTCACAGGATTTCTCCCCTAATAGCACTATCTCCTTATTCGCCTTTTTCCTTTCTCCGCAATTATTAGCCAAGTGACCCTTTTCCTTGCATATATAACATTCTTTGTCTTTCATCCAACATTCTTCTGTACTATGACCTTTCTTTCCACATCCCTCACATACCTTATCGGTTTTCCTCCTTATCGGTTTTCCTATAGTCGGGGCAAAACCTTTGTGTATGTCCCACTTTCTTACATTTATAACAAGTAATCTTCCTTTGCATACCACTCATATTTTTGTCGCCGCCATACCATGTCTTCTCTTTATTTTGACTTTGGTAGCTTTTTCCCATGATTCCCCTCAATAGACTAGTTATCCTAGTGTAGGAAAGTCCCATCCAATGCTCCTAGCAGTTATTTTCCTCATGTGTCAGATATATTTTACTCCTTCTCAATAATAAACCTCCTGTTAATGCTCCTCTCCTAGTCCTTCATTCCTACTGCAAGTACATGTCTTAAAGCCACATCAAAAACCACCTCACAAAATCCTGAATTCCTCGTTTGTGCCCTCTCTCTATTCTAAAAAAGGCATTCATCGCTATCCATTTTCTCGCTTTTCTTATCACCTACTATATTTTTTCGTCTAATACGCCAATATCTTATTCACTACAATCAACTACCAGCCCCTCTTCTCTGGCAATCCTCCCACAACGCTCCAGGGGTTCACCACACAAAGCATTTCTAATTGGTCAGACCAGGTGATTTGTCATACACTTTTGTTTCTCCAAATCCAATCCTCCACCTTCCCTTTCCACTCTAAGAACCTCTCTCTCTTTCCGTCAAACAATGGACACTTATCACCCCTTCTACCCTTCTCACTGGATTCATCGTCGGAGCCCATGATTCCTCAAAGTAAGTTTAGCAAGATTTAGAAGTTTAGTAAAGTTGTAAAATTGAGATATATTAATAAGATTAACAAATACAATGAGATATCAAATTTTATATGACAGTCAAATTATCATTAAATTAAGGCAAACAAATGACCACAATAATTACCTTTTAATTTTATTCTAATATTCTGAATATTTCACCATCTAACATCACCCAACGAGTTACTTTCGAGTATGAATTTTAGGAGTTATAAAGATAGAATATTCAGTAAGAGAAATAGATAAAGATAGCAAAGTCAGGGAAAGTTTTCGAACTGAATTGTACTGCTTACGCGTTGTGAATCTGAATTTTGAGAATTTTCCATAACCAATAATAACAGAATAATGCGCTTTCTTTCAGTTGTGTTTCTTACAACACAATTCCTTATTATAATAAATATTAAAAACAATATATATTTAACAAATATATCCACATGAATATTTCTTATCAATTTTAATCAAAATTACAACTTTACTTGGAACCAGTCCTGAAGAGAAGAAAAAAGAAAACAAAATGAAATTAACGTACATACCAATTATGGACCGACACAAAAACAAAATTAGCAAGGCCCCTATCGAGTAGAGGTCCACACCCTACCTGTAACTAAATCAAATGAAGTCTTGTCCATGGATATGGGAGAGCTAGAAGGGGAAAGGTTCCTTGTAATGACAGACTGGGCTACACACTATTGCCAAGCAAAGTGGATGAAGAACAAAAAACCCTCTAACATCTTAGAAGGAGTAATGGAAAAATGGATAAGCTACTTTGGAGCACCTCAACGAATTATCACAGACGGGGGTAGAGAGTTCCAAAATGAGGAAATAATTGAGTTCACGGAAAAATGGGGGATAGAAATGCTCTGTACCGCTAGTGAGAGTCCATGGAGTAATGGGAAGAGTGAGAAGACTGTGGGGATATTGAAGGAGGGGTTACGGAAGTTAAAGGAAGACGGAATGAAAAGGAAAGAGTGGATCCTAATGTGGATGGTGAGTGCCAAAAATGACAGAATAATGAGTGGGGGTTATTCCCCTAATCAGAAAGTATTTGGAATGTACTACCGAGGTAGACGGGATTTGGAACAACTCAGTCCGCCTGAACTAGAAGAGGAGATAGAAGGAAAAAGGCTGAAGGAACTGATGCAGGTACAAGATGAAGTAAAGGAGATTGTGCAAGGAAAGGAATGCAGAGATAGGATAAGGAGAGCATTAAAGGGAAGAGTGAGAATACATCGGATAGAGAAGCTGTAAATTGGGAGATACAGTTTATTATAAGAAGAAAGTGAGAGAGAGATGGGAGAGGACTGGCCAGGATAATTGGGAGAGATGAGAAGTTGTTACTGGTAAAGGCATGGCGCTTTTATATCAAGGGAAATGAACAAGATACATATACGAAAAATCCAGAAGTGAAAAGGGGGGAGTGGGAACGTGAATCAGGAGGTAAGAAAAGGAAGGAAATTTAGATAAGGAAACAGAAAGACGTAAAAGAGGAGGATGAGAGGAAGAAGAAGAAGAAGAGAGAAGAAGAAAGAAGAGAAGAAGAAGAAGAGAAGAAAGAAAGAAGAAGAGGAGGAGGAAGAAGAGAAGGAAGAAGGAGAAGAAGTGGAAGAAGAAGAAGAAAAGGAAGAG